>BQNB010002029.1:100342-121859 GCA_026074375.1 Tanacetum coccineum | reverse complement strand
AGTATAGAGGTATGATTGGATCACTAATGTACCTAACTACAAGCAGACCTGACATTCAATTCTCAACTTGTCTCTATGCAAGATATCAAGCAAATGCTAAGGAACCTCACCTTATTGCTATTAAGAGAATCTTTAGGTACCTAAAAGGTACCCCCAATCTTGGTTTTTAGTATCTAAAGTGTTCATGTTTTAACCTAAAAGGATACTCAGACTTTGACTATGTGATGCAACATGGACATAAAAAGCACTTCAGGTGCTTGTCAGTTGCTAGGAGGCAAAATTATGTGTTGGAGTGCAAAAAAGCAGCAATATGTGGCTATGTCTTCAACTGAAGCTGAATATGTAGCTGCTACTGGATTTTGTGCCAACATACTATGAATAAAGAGTCAACTCACTGACTATGACATCATATATGAAAAGGTACTCATATTTTACGATAACACAAGTGCTATTGAAATTTAAAACAATCCAGTTTTGCACTCAAGAACAAATCATATTTATATCAGATATCATTTTATCTGAGATCATATTCTCAAAGGGGATATTGAATTACATTTCATTCCCACTCAATATCAAATTGTTGATATCTTTATCAAGCCTCTAGATGAGCCAACTTTCAAAAGATTGATTGTTGAAATAGGTATGCTCTGAACCTTTAGCACTGACTAAAAAAAACTGAAGGTTTAGTGATTTCATCTAAAACTAGACAACCTTTCATATGTTAAAATGTCAGTTCAGTTTTTACATGTTACATTTAGCTTGCTTAAGTGAAGTAACTGAGCAATCACGCATGTCTCATTCATGGATTTGCATGATAACGTATGGTTTTGTCGCCTTCGCTGGAGCAATGGTATCGGTCACATCAAGAACTGAACAAAACTGATTTATCCTTTTCAATTCAGTTTTAAACCATAATTTTGATCTAACTCTTCAGCTTTCTCGAGTGAAGTAACTGAGCAATCACATATGTCTCATTCATGGATTTGCATAAGCATGTGTGATTTTGTCGCCTTCGCTAGAGCATGTATGTTGATAAAATCACCAATATCTGCTCAACATAACATAACACCAAACCTGAACCTAGTTCACCTCTTCAAAAAATCAATCACAAGGTCAGTTTTAAAAGCAAAAGTGATTTTCAAAATTAATATAATTTTTTATAAATGATTTCTTGTAAAAGAAGTTATTTACTTTTAAAATTATTAAAAAGGGACATCCAAACGATCGAATGAACTCACCTCTTTCTCTCACCTACTTTAACAGTGCACAGATGGCTGTTCACTATTCTAGGTGTCAGAAGCATGCTTTGCTGACTTTCATTAAATACAAAGTTTAGTACACATGTTGAAAACAAACCCTAAACTTCAAAGAAAAACCCTAAAACTTTTCACAAACACATAACTTCCATTTGACACTTATCAATCCTTCAAGATAAATATGAAAAATTCACCAATCATATAAACCAATCAAAGATCACTTCTCACAAACACAGATCAATTTATCAAGAACACACACAACCCCAAATCAAACATTCAAACCCTAAACAACAACAATGGAAAACCAAGAACAAATCCCTCAACAATAACACCAAGATGAACCTCAAGATCAAGGAACCCCTATTCTTTATGATCCTGCACCACAAGTAGAGTTTGAACCAAATATGATCCACTTTAAAGACAATAATAAAGTTGCTCTCATCTACTCAGAACACTCGAACAAAAAATACTTTCTTCAAGTCTTAGACATCATTTCTAAATGTTGTCTCAGGGAAGCTTTTACTACATCAACCACTATGTATAAGGAATACTTAATTGACTTCTGGCACACTACCAAAGTTCAAGAATCCCAAAGAGTTTGGTTCTCAACTCCATTTGGAGTTACACATGGTGAAGTAGGTCTTACATCATTTAGGAATGATATTGGGGTGATAACATCAAATAACGTCACTTTTATAGCATCATTTATCCCATGTAAATAACTTATTTTGTATAATTATTGCAAAATTGTTACTTAACTGTTTTTATTTGAGAATTGCAGTAATTACAGACTACATGGTGAAGATTAGCTAAAAGGAACGTATTCTAAAGCTTAAACGAAGACATTTTAAAGATTACTGTTTTGACATCCAATATGCTGTATCCATCTAGGAAGATATGGCATATCTGTGCCTGCACTTCACTAAAGACCATAAAGCAACAAGATTCAATACGCCCTATCTAAAGAAGATCTATACGCCGTATTCAAGATATAGAATGTGAATATTCTGGAAGATATCAAACGTGGTCCTTACTTCAAGAAATCCCCAATACGCCGTATCCCACATCGCCCGATACGGCGTATCAACCAGTTTCCAGACTCTATAAATACAATACCCTAAACTTAGTTTTAGGTATGCAAGTGAAACCTTAAACCACCAAGTCGAATAAGAGACGAATAAAAGAGCATAGAAGGTCAGAAAAGAGCCTCAAGATCATAGAAAAACTCTTGTAATCTTCGCGCAACCACGCGTTCGGTTAAGTTTTCTTTTCTTTAATCATTCATATATGAAACCATGTGTATTTTTACAATGACTATATCAGCCATGTTTATGAAGGTTTAATGTTTGGTTTGTTTATATGGATTGCTTACTTTATCGTTGATTGCTGATTATGTTTATCAATTTATACTTGTTTACGTGCTTAATTATGCGACCTATCATTCAAATGGGTCTAGTCCTACATATTTAATGCGCTGCAACTTCGGTGTTGTTTGGGCGTAGGCTAAGAGTCTGGGATAACTCTCCATATTGCAATTTATCTATCTAGAATCATAGGATCACAAATATTGCGCTATCCTTACCTTTAGTTTAGTGAGCTTAGTTGAGCCATAGGGTGACCTTGATATCAACGAGTACATTCTTATTCTATTGGTAAGGACTCGGACAGTGGACTATGACAAAAAAATTGATTCGTACCGAAAGACTAGTCGAGTAATATAATATAAGTAATCACGTCGGATAAAAATTACTTGAGGACAAGTAATAGTTGATCCTCTGGATGCCGTGTCCCAACGAGAGATGAATTTGAAATTCACGAAAATGTTTTGTTTGATGCTTGAATACCTTTTAATTTTTTTTTGGTTTTTAATTAAAACTAAAGATAGTAATAAACTAAATTATACTAATTAACAAGCAAGCTAATAAGATGAAAAATATATAAAGAAAAAAATATGCTTGTCAAGTAAAAGTGAATAGATTTTTAAGTGTGAAGTTTTAGATCTTAATGACGAATTAATATCCGTCTAAATAATCGTTTCCTTAAAACGTTGGCTTAATATTAAAAACAACTTTTTATCGCGATATTAATTACTAGTTTAATGCCTAATTAATCTTACGGCCTTTGTCCGTTCGACTAAATAAAACACTAAACTAAATAACTATTGCAAATTATTAATCGCTAATCACTTATTAAATTCCACACTTAAATCACTATCCACCAACTTACGTAACAAGCATATAACAAAACTACAAGCTAGTGATCATAACTACACTAAAATCATCAAGTAAAGCAACAATAATCATAACTAATTTAAACATGACAATAATCATAAAAATAGATAAGTAAAAAGATAATCCTTGGAATGTCGTTGTCCCAACGAGAGATGAATGTGAAATTCCGGAATATTTTTTTTTTGGGGGTTTTTTTTGTTGATGCTTGGATACCTTTTAATTTTTTTTTTTGGTTTTAAATTAAATAAAACTTAAGCATCAGTGATAAACTAATTATACTAATTAAACAAAAAGCTAATAGATGAAAAATATATAAAGAAAAAAAAATATGGGCTTGTCAAAGTAAAAGTGAATAGATTTTTTAAGTGTGAAGTTTTAGATCTTTAATGACGAAGATTAATATCGTCTAAATATCGTCTTGTATCCTCAAAATGTTGGGCTTAATATTGAAAACAACTTTATTATCGCGATATTAATTACTAGTTTTAAATGCCTACTTAATCTTATGCTTTTTGCCCGGTTCGACTAAATAAAAACTTAATCTAAATAAACTTTTGCAAATTATTATTCACTAATCATTATTATATTCCACACTTAATTACTATCACCAACTACGGTAATAAGCAAAGATTAAACTATAAAAAAATCTAAGCATATAAGCAAATAAGCTAAACTAACATTAATAAGCTAATTATTTTCAAACTAAATAAAATGAAAAGTTAGGAATGAAGGAAGAAACCGTATGTAGAGTCCGTAACGAAAAGTAAACACCCGATCTTACAAACTTAATAAAAAAATAAGCTTATCACTTTTTAAGCTTTTACTTCACTAATTAGCAAGTAAAGGTGTCAACTTTATTCACTAATTACTTCTGTAAAAACTAAAAAGTTCAAAACTTTATATATTTATTAACCTTATAAAGTCCCTGAAGCTCCTAGGTCTTAGAGTGGGATGGATGAAAAAGAGATAAGAACAAGAACACAAGAAGATTTAGGATAAAATAGCTATAAGCTCAACATTTTTAACGATCTAAAAGAAAGCAAACATGAAAACTTTTAACGATCTAAAATCTTGATTAAAACATTAATTCCAAAACTATTTTTATAATCTATTTATAAAAACTAGATCTAAAGTAAATAAGCGAATGAAAAATTTAACTACTAATAATGCTTTTAGAATACTAAAACTAAATAATAGCTCTCAAAAAACAAGGGTGCTCTAAAAGACTTAAAGAATAAGCAAGTGTTGTAGAGCTCATTGAACCCTTTTTAGCAATTCGTATCGAGCATAAAGCATGAATAAGCAAAACAAATTATGCTAAAACAAGAAGACAAAATTAAATAAGAAAAAGCTTATTTTGATAATATGAGCTTAGATCTAAATCTAATAAGCCAAAGGAAGGCTTATTTGAAGTAATAAATAAGCTAAGAGAAAGCTAAAAGCAACAATAAGCCAAAGTAAGCTTAAAAAGAAAAGAAAAAAAAAGTAGAGGATTAGAAAAAGAATAAGCCATAAGAAAATAAGCACTTCAATCTTCAAAACATCTTCATTAATAAGCTAAAAAGAGTGGATTACAATAAGCTAAATAAGCTATAAAAGCTTTTACAATAAGCTAAAAACTATACGACACTACTCCTAAAACTAACCTACACTACTATGAAAATTAAACTAAAAATCTAACATACCAACTACTGTGTGCGTGCTTTCCATTATATAGCATAAGTGAGGGAAGGGTAAAATCATCCTTTCAGTAGATCAGCCAATAAGAGTTATAGATCGAGGGGCATTTTTGTCTTTTAAGTTGGAAGGAAGCTTCATGATTAAGCCAATCATTGGCTCTTCCTTGTACAAATCGAAATGCCAGCAAATTATTACCCCGATCCTCCACTCAGAAGCCAACACGTGGCCTTATGACGCATTTGAAAAAGAATTCACCTATCATGAAATAGCATGTGGCCTTCTCTTCTCATACACACATTACTCGGGCAATAACAAATATGAATTTGAGAAAATGAGATGCCACGTGCCGAGATATAATTTGCTAAAAGATGTATAGTGGAGGGTCACGTGACTTTTTTTTGATTTAATTTAGTGGCATGTGACCTCTTCATGCGCATACTACCAAGTAAGTCACTTCCACGCGTCGTTTAAAGAGTGGCCAAGGAGAAATGAGTGGAGCAACATGTGAGGGACTTTAATTATTTTCATACCACGTGACCATGACCTTGCCCTTTATACACTTTCAATTGTTATTTCTTCTACATGGGCAGGTTCTCTTTGGGCCAAAAATGGACAAGACTTGCACTTTATTGATGGGCCAAGTTTGGCTTCTTTTTGGGCTTGGACAACAGCAACAATGATTTGGATTTAGTCATGTCTTGGGCTAGAAATATTATGGGCTGGCCCGACCCATATAAATGGGTTACGAGCTGGCCCAATAAATAATGAAGGCACTGTTGGACTCGTAATTTCACGCTCTTTCCAATTACATGCTCGGGAAATATTAATGACTTCGTCTTGATCTCGAAAATTGCGAACACATGATCGAAACTCGCCCGAAAATCATCGTTTTTGCTCTATTTTCAACCCTTTTAACCTGCAAGACATAGAAACACAAACAAACATATTTTCAATATAATTAAGCATATTTTAGTATTTTTAGTCTGTTTATTAGTATTTTCCGAGGTATAAATGATGTGTGTTTAAGCACACATCAGACTACTAGTATATAAAGAGCCGTTAAGCAGTAAGTGGGTAAAGTCTCCATGAGCTAGGGTTTAGTAAGAGCACCATTATTAATCTCCTAATATAGATTATAATCAACAAATGCTTGCTTTATGCGAATGCATTTAATTGTGACAGAATTAAGCGTGTCTAGATCTTAGGAAGAAGTACCGCCTAAGTCTAGGAATGATATGCCCTTCGAGATATGACAATCATTATACTAATAAACAAATTTGCGTTTTATTAGATTATTCATGGTTGATATGTTTTCCTTACATTAGTGTTAGATCTCTCCTCTATCGTTTGTTAATCTTTTTGTGTGTGTTTATTGCTTTACTTGTCATCAAAACCTTAGGTTAGATACACAAAACTATGCCAGTCTCTTAGGATGAAATCCCCTTTTTGCATTAGTTTTAGGTTTAACTTAGATAACTAAAATACTGATAGAATTAGGAATTAACGCTCTCTCTCTCAGTGATTGACATCCTACTTACCACGAAACTCTATCTGACCCGGTACACTGCCCGTTAAAGTGTTGTTTTTAGGTATAGTCGGCATAAAATAAATAGTAAAACTTGATACATAAAATAACACATACACAATGACACATCAAGTTTTTGGCGTCGCTGCCAGGGAGTGAAGTTGTTTAATTCTTATTTTATTAGTATTTTAGTTTAGTGTAGTTTAGATTAATTTGCATATTTGTGTGTTTGTTTTTGTGTGCTTGATTTTTGCATTGTATATTTTTGCATATTGTGTGTTTGTGTGATTTCTACAGAATTACAGTTCGCCGTAATTCTCTAAGTCGAATACTTAATACGGTGTATTTAATTTATTAGATACGGCGTATAAATTTTTTCAAACCAATACAGCGCATTCGACTCTATTATTAATACGGCGTATTCAGTTCACTGAATACGACGTATTAGTCTATTTGACCATTTTCTTTCCTAGCTAATTTATTACAAGTTAAAATGGACGACCCCAGTATTACTATGGAGGAGTATATTAAGCTTGAAGCTGAAAAAGATCGTAGGCGTGGTCAAGAGTTTAACTAGGAAGTTGCTACATATGGGACCGTTTTCAGGTTGCCTCCTTACCCATTCAATTACCCTACAAGGAGATTATCTAAATTCAATGATGAAGGTAAACGTGAACATGAGGAAATTGAAATATTCATTAAAGAATTTAGAACCACCAACGAGCTCTTGTTGAAAGAACAAAGCAACTTATTAAGTAAGATGAAAATCAAGGTGAATGAATTGTCAAAGATTATGGGTAATGTTTTGATTCCAGAAAACAAAGTCAAAGGAGTAACAACTAGGAGAGGAAATATGACGTCTGAAGCTGCCCCTAGTAAAGAAATTAATGAAATTGGAATCAACAAGAATGAACCTCTTAAATTTGAACGGGATGTGCAAGAAAAGCTACATGATGTTGATGTGAAAAATAAATCTTCAAGTATTTCTGAAAGAACTACTCAACCATTGCTAAAATCCAAGTTTGATGAAGATGACCATGGTATGTGGATTTCATTAATTATATTGTTGGAAAGGTCGTTCCACCAAACTGGACCTTTGAAAAAAGAAAGAGGTTTTTTTCGCAAGCCAAGACTTACTTCTGGAAAGAACCTTATGCATTTAAACTGTGCTCAGATAATATAATGAGAAGATGTGTGGCTGGAAGTGAAATCCTCAAAATTCTAGCACATTGTCATTCGGGACCTGCTGGTGGACATCATGGTGCTAGAATTACCGTAAATAAGGTTTACGAGTCTGACTTTTATTGGCCTAGTGTCTTTAAGGATGCTAATGAGTACGTAAGACGATGTGATGCATGTCAAATATCAGGAAACATATCTTCAAGGAACGAAATGCCTCAAAATAACATTCAGGTATGCGAAATCTTGTGTCTAGGATTGGATTTTATAGGACATACCCAGACTCTAGAGGTATAAATACTTATTAGTAGATGTTGCTTTATGTCAATATGGGTAGAAGCTCAGATTGCATAGAATGATGCGCGTTGTAATTGGGTAAGTTTTTAAAAAGTTTTTTTTATTTATCGTTTGGAGTTCCTAAAGCTTTAATTAGTGATAGAAGGACATATTTTTGTAATTCCCAGCTTGAAAAAGCTTTACAAAAATATGGTGTGACTCACAAATTATCCACGGCATATCACCCTCAAACTAATGGACAAACTGAAGTTACTAACAAGGCTATTAAGCTTATTTTAGAGAGATCATTGTGGTATAATCCTAAAGATTGGTCGGAAAAACTCAACGATGCATTATGCGAATTTAGGACGGCCTACAAAACACCCACAGGATGTACACCTTCAGACTAGTTTATGGGAAAGCATGCCATTTACCCGTAGAGATCGAGCATAAGGCACGTTGGGCATTGAAACAATGTAATATGGATTTAACGCTTGCTAGCGAAAGTCGTCTTATGCAGCTTAATGAGTTAGCTGAATTGAGAGATGGTGCTTATGAGAATACTAGAATTTACAAAGAACGGACCAAAAAATGACATGATTCTAGACTTCGTGGTGATAAAGATCTTAAGGTAGGCGACAAAGTGCTAATTTATAATTCTCGTCTAAAGATGTACCCTAGAAAACTTAAGTCGAAATGGAGCGGTACGAACATTGTTAAAACGGTATATCCATATGGGGCTGTAGAAATCATTGACAAGAACGGGTTTAGCTTCAAAGTCAATGGACAACGATTGAAGAAATATTACGATGGCAACATTAACAAAGAGGGCCACGTAGTTATAGAGTTCAAGAATGGTATAATGTGAGGCTGAAGAGAGTCTAACTTAAAGACTCTCACAAAAACAAAAGTGCTTGCCGAGAGACAACCCAGAATGTAATTTTCAATTTTTTATCGAGTCTGTCTTCCCAGACCGTCTATACGACATATCCAAATCCCATGGATACGGTGTATTGACTATCTAGACGTTATCCAGTCTTTATTTTTTTGTTATTTAAACTTTATTGTCAGACTGGTCGATACGGCGTATTCGTTAAACCAATACAGCGTATTCGACATCTGACCTGTACTTAGAAATTTTCTACAGGTATCAATACGGCGTATCCTGGGATATGGATACGGCGTATTGACTTCCTGTACAATTTTTAGGTCTTTATTTCGAGTCTAACCAACAAATACACGGAGATAAAATTGCATTTGTTTTCTGAGAATTTATACAGGAACTCTCTGAAAAGAAATCGACAATGTTGGTAAAGTATCCACGATCTGGAATTCTTGCTCGTTAAATCTACATGGAGAATCTACCGAGCAAAATATCAGGGGAGTTTCTCATTCTAATTATTTTTAATTCTCGTTTTTTATTATTTTATCAATACAACAGGGACGTTGTATAATTCAAGTGGGGGATGGGAATTAGAATGTATACTTGTCCTATTTTTCACATAAAATGCTTAAATTATGCTCAAATTAAAAAAAAATTCAAGCATACTTTTGTGAAAATTACTTGTTACATAACCCGCACACAACAACCCTTATTAGATATTGTGAGGATTTAACCTATCCGTTTCCAAATGTTTACCCAAATTCCACAAAAATATGAGTGTGCCGATGATGTTGTAGACTTTAGAACTTGGCTTGGTATATCTGATCGAGATCACAGTGATGAGTACTATGGATTTAGATGGAGTAACTTGTTTAAATTGGTAAATTTTTAGGATTACACCCAAAAAGCCTATCCATGTTGTTTTATTAACTAACTACACTGGTTAGTTAACCCCCGTATAAACCCTTTGTTTACTCTTACTTTAAGAGTAAGATACCCCTAGAAAAACCTATAGAGCCAATCTTTTAGGAATTAGACCAACTTGTTTGTTTCGTTACACCTTTACACCTTAGCCTACCCTGTTAGATTAAGTCCATTTACAGTTGCTAGTTGCTTAAAGTGTAAAGTATGTATTTCCTGAGTCTTGTGTCAATTTTCTATCACTGGTACGGTTGGAAGAAATTTGCACATTGCAAATGGGAATGTATAAAGTAGTCAAAACTCATGTATTTTTACTACCATCACAATTATTGGTGAGTCCGAAGAATGAAGAATTATCGAAGGAAATATCCGGAGTTATTATGATCGTGAAGATGGTGAATTTACACCGAGATTCGTATTATTATGTATAAGAAAAATAAAAAAAATCAGAAAAATCGCAACAAAAAAAGAGGAGGAAAGTTTGAAGATAATCGTTTCGAAAAAAGCAAGAACCGAAGGAATTAATTGAAGGATCGATTATTCGTTGATACGTCTCAAAAATCGACGATATAGAGTGTTGTATAAAGTGGCAGATATCGCCACTTGTCTTGTAAAAGTATGTAAAGTATGGGATGAATGGGAAGTTGACCGTTACAGGAACGACAACTTAGGTTGTTGTTTTTGATCTATGATCAAGACGTTTATAAATAGTCGTGTCTTTATCATGGTAATGGTCAGGAAAAAGTATCTAGCAACTTGTGCCTTATTTGTTTTGGACTTAATATATTTTCTTTGTAATTTTTAATTTAACAACAATTTTATTCTCTTTCCTAATGATTAGCCGCTGGTTTTACGCGAACGAGGATGTGATCGAACATGCATGTCTATTCCGTCGTTACGCGAACGAGAAAGTTAGAAGATCCATACCCTATATCATTCTTCATCCTAACCGCTGGTTAAATTCGAATGAGGATGTGATCAAACACACATGTCTATTCCATCGTTACAACCATGTATGTGTGCTTCAGCTGCCTTGTTAGGGTGGTACTTTTGGTGAAAGATTGTTAGAATGATCAAACCTAAGCCTTATTATAAAAACCCATTTTACCTTTATAAACTTTTTATTCCTTAGCTCTAGTGGTGGAGATGTGTATCCTTGCCAAGCTTATGATAGAATACTCGTCACGACCGAGCAATTGAGCAAATTAGTTACAGGTTACCACATAGATTAGTTTAGTGATTTGAGTGTTTTCATGTTCCTATTTCGTGAGGTGTTTGGTTGTGTACTTGTAATAGATCAAATAAATGCTTAACGGAAAAAATCCTTAGGGATACATTTTTTTGTAAACTTCTAAAGGCTACTTGAGGACAAGTAGGATTCAAGTGGGGAGATATTTGATAACATCAAATAATGTCACTTTTATAGCATCATTTATCTCATGTAAATAACCCATTTTGTATAATTATTTCAAAGAATTGTTACTTAATCGTTTGTATTTGAGAATTGTAGTAATTACAAAGTACATGGTGAAGATTAGCTAAAAGGCACGCATTCTAGAGCTTAAACAAAGACATTTTGAAGATTACCGTTCTGACATCCAATACGCCGTATCCATCAAGGAAGATACGGCGTATCTGTGCCTGCACTTCACTAAAGACCACAAAGGAACAAGATTCAATATGTCGTATCCAGAGAAGACCTATACGTCGTATTCAAGATATAGAATGTGAATATTCTGAAAGATATCAAATGTGGTCCTTACTCCAAGAAATACCCAATACGCCATATTCCACATCGCCCGATACGGCGTATCGACCAGTTTCCAGACTCTATAAATACAATACCCTAAACTTAGTTTTAGGTATGCAAGTGAAACCCTAAACCACCAAGTCAACCAAGAGACGAATAAAGGAGCATAGAAGGTCAGAAAAGAGCCTCAAGATCATAGGAAAACTCTTGTAGTCTTTACGCAACCAAATACGCGTTTGGTTAAGGTTTCTTTTCTTTAATCGGTCATATATGAAACCATGTGTATTTTTTACAATGACTATCGGCTGATACCTTTAGGTATCAGCCATGTTTATGAACGTTTAATGTTTGGTTTGTTTATATGGATTGCTTACTTTATCATTGATTGTTGATTATGTTTATCAATTTATACTTGTTTACGTGCTTAAGTATGCGACCTATCATTCAACTGGGTCTAGTCCTACATATTTAATGCGCTGCAACTTTTGTGTTGTTTGGGCGTAAGCTAAGAGTCCAGGATAACTCTCCATATTGCAATTTATATATCTAGAATCATAGGATCACAAATATTGACATATCCTTACCTTTAGTTTAGTGAGATTAGTTGAGCCATAAGGTGACCCTGGTATCAACGATTACGTTCTTATTCCATTGGTAAGGACTCGGACAGTGGACTACTTCTATATAAAGAGCCGTTAAGCAGTAAGTGGGTAAAGTCTCTATGAGCTAGGGTTTAGTAAGAGCACTAATATTAATCTCCTAAGATAGATTATAATCAACAAATGCTTGTTTTATGCGGATGCATCTAATTGTGACAGAATTAAGTGTGTCTAGGTCAAGTACCGCCTAAGTCTAGGAATGATATGCCCTTCGAGATATGACAATCATTACACTAATAAACAAATATGCGTTTTATCAGATTATTTATGGTTGGTATGTTTTCCTTACATTAGTGTTCGACCGCTCCTCTATCGTTTGTTAATCTTCTTGTGTGTGTTTATTGCTTTACTTATCATCAAAACCTTGGAGGAAAACTGGTAGGTTCTACCAAATCTCTAACTAAGATGCCACCATCTTATATTGTCTAGCTAAGGGGATTAATATCGATTTTGCAAAATTAATCTGGGATGACATTATTTCAAAGCTAAAGAAGAAAAATAGGGAGAAAGTCATCCACTACCCAAGATTTTTGTCACTCTTGTTGGAACTAAGAATGGAAGGATATGATACTGATAATGTCATAAGTATCCCTACTCAAATTTCAGTGTCAACAATTTGATACTAAAGAAAGGCCAACCTGAAGGATCTCCCTTCACAGACCACATGTTGGCCATCTACAAAGCAGATGTGCCTATGGCTTTTAAAGCTCCTAGATACTCCTCACATACTGAGAAGAAGGACTCTCAAGGCAAAAATCCTAGAGCTAAGCCTGGACACAAGAAGCAATCTACAAAACATCCCTCTGTGTCCAGCATTGAGGCTACCAAAGGTGGGTCATCCAAAGTACCCACTGGCTCCAAAACTAGCCATTCAAAAAGAAAGAAAGAATCCAGCTCGACCATGGATTCAAACCCAAGTAAGCCTCTAGTTTCCACTCCTGTGGATCCTGGAATGCATAAAGAGGACCAGCAAGCAGCTCGTGGCCCAACATCTTTAGGGGTCACCAGTGAAGAAGGATCCCACCCTCAGCTCAGTAGTGGTATGTCAACATTTAATCTTAACAAGCCAATATTTTCAGCTTCTTTCATTATTCACTCTGAGTCTGCATCAGGACGTCATGCTTCAACAGATTCCACAGCTGAAGTTGATCTTGGAAAATCTACTCCTCATGATTCTATACCTCAATAACAAGGTAGAGATGAAAGAACTAAAAACTATACACTTAATCACATATTTGCAGGTACCGACACAAATGTTCTTGCAGATAAAACCAAATATGTTAGTGAAGGGTTAGAAATTGTCCTCACTACACCTAAAACAGGTAAAAGAGCAAGTACTATTGCAAAACATTTTTGATGAAATCAAACTTGAAGATCTCTCAAAGTTGATACAAAATGTTCGAACTGATTTCATGGACCTGGACTCCCCAAAGGATGATCCTATCATTGTGGTTGATGCAACTGAAGAAGATGAGGAAGACAAAGATGAAGGAATTCATGATGAATCTAATGTTGAAATTAAAGACACTTCAATCCCCAAACCTCCATCTCATAGGTCCATTCAACTCAAAGAGCTGACCAATCAACTCCTTATCCTTCAATCTCAAAAGAGAAGATTAGAGCTTGAAAAGAGCATAACTGAAGCTGAAGTGGCTCTCTTATCAGCTCAACCATCATTTCCTAATGCAACACAACTCATAGAGCTTCTGGTAAAATCTTTAAAACCTGAATTTTCAAAGATTTTATCTGCTCATAATTTTAGCAGCTCATTACCAACTGAGCTAAAAGAACTCCCTTCTAAGTTCATTGAACTAACTAAAGAAGTTAAAGGGTTAAAGAAACATGTTCATGAACTAGAAATTAAGCTACTAGGAGATCAGAAAGATATTCCTACCAAACTAGAAGAATTTACATAGACTGTAGCAAGTCTTACATCTCAAGTTGCTAAACTAAAAACTCTTTAGTGGGAAGTTCCAGATAAATTTCTTTCAGTACCAACACAAGTTGAAATTGTTCTGGCTAAACTCAAGACCTTGGATGCTCTTCTAGGTTTGCTCAACAAAGTCACTGAAGCCTTTCCTGATGGGCCGCTATGACATTGTCAAAGGATTTTCCTACCTCATCTCTAGCGACACATTTTCATATGATTTGGTTCGCACATTGTTTGAATAGGAAGGGCTCATCCCATAAATAATGCCTTAGATCATTCTCCAATCCCATAAATAATTCCCTCATAAGTAACAATTGAAGAACTTTATTTTGTCCTGACGTAGTGAACGAAAGGCAGTAATCGACTCTCTCAGGTAATTAGTGTAGTCGCATACCCTAAAAAAGATCGTTTACCTTATCAAAGATAGTCATTTAGGTTTTTCTTCAGGGAATAAGTCCTTAATTATCGTTTCTGCTATTTGGTCACTTCTCAAGGTCGGGTTGGGTGAAGATCATGAAAGTTATACGTCTATAGGTTCTCGGTGCCCTTCTTATCACGAATCTTAATATCAAATTCTTGGAGTAGCAAGATCTACACAAAGCTAATAAGCGCTAATTGCCAATTTGTTAGTGACTAGAGATACCACAAGGCACGAGTGACTCTGTGAAAATCACAAGTTTTGGATAGCACTAAATGTTAGACGAACTTTGTTCACGAATGCGAATACAATAGCCAAAAGC
Source organism: Tanacetum coccineum (assembly GCA_026074375.1). Taxonomy (NCBI): domain Eukaryota; kingdom Viridiplantae; phylum Streptophyta; class Magnoliopsida; order Asterales; family Asteraceae; genus Tanacetum; species Tanacetum coccineum. Next base: position 106,829 of record BQNB010002029.1, on the reverse strand, counting down.
TTTGTCTCGTGGTTATTAGTGGTATAGTTCTCTTGTTGCTTTGCTATCATCCTTTGCTGGCGTAGATGTCAATGGGCTCGAAATTTATCTTTCTTGCCGCTACGGCACTAGCTCTAACAGCTAGTCACGCACCTCGTCGTCGCATAATGATCCTTCAAATGGCACTGACCTAATCGGGTTTGATCATAATAGGGGCCCGCTTAGTGTCTTGTTTTAACATTATCGAAGGCCTGGATCATCCTTTAGAGAAATATATAAAAGGGGCACTTTTACAATGAGATATGTCATTGGGCGTATCAGATTGTGAGAAAATCTTTAGGAATCTTTTGTATAAAGCTATCATGTCCCCAGAAGCTCAGATGGCTCTTACACGTTCCAGGGATATGGTAAAATTAGAGAATACAGCTTCGCAGACACTGTTGCCTTATCGTACCCACTCGATCCTGATCCAAGCACAAATTGACCGAGAGACTGATTCCCTCCTTTAACATGAATGGCCATTTCTTCCAGTTCAGACACACGAGGGTTTAGGTTCCATCACACCTCTTCTAGCATCTTTTCAAAGGCTCGTTTTAGGTGCAGATGGTTCAAAGGGAACTAACAAAAGATGGTAGATAACTCGATCATCAATACTTCTAAGCTACGTCCTCAATTAGTTCATTAATCGCGGAATATTGCTAGTCATATTGCGAGGACACAGAAGATGCTCCATCTAGTGTATTGCATATCAAGAACATCGTGGCATTCGCTTGTATGCGAATGTGATATACGGGTAAGTAAACGTGGTTTTCTCTTGATCCTCAAGGGCAATAGGGATCTAGAAATACCCTGAGAACCCATCTAGGAAACAATAGTACTCGTGCCTAGCTAATCATTCAAGCATTTGGTCGATAAACAGGGGGGAAGTGATCTTTTCGAGTCTCGTTATTTAATTTACGATAGTCGATGTACACGCGCCATCTGATGACTGTCCTTTGTGGAATGAGCTCGTCTTTATCATTCTTGACTACGGTCATCCCTCTTTTCTTTGGGACAACCTGAACAGGACTGACCCAAGGACTGTCAGATATTGGGTAGATTAGTTCGGCGTCAAGGAGATTTATGACTTCCTTCTTTACCACCTCCTTAATGTTTGGGTTCACCCGCCTTTGAGGCTGGATGCTCGGTTTAAACTCGTCTTCTAAAAGGATTTTTTGAGTGCAGAAGGATGAGTCGATCCCCTTTATGTCTGCAATACTCCAGGCGATGGCTCCTTTATGGTCCCTCAAAACCTCAAGAAGCCTTGCCTTCTCGGTGGCAGATAACGCGGAAGAGATAACTACTGGGAGTTGATTGTTTTCTTGTAGGAAGGCATATTCAAGGTGTTTGGGTAATTCCTTCAACTCTAGTTTGGGTGGTTCGATGCTTGAAGGTTTCAATCGATTTTCTGAGGCCTTCCATTCAAGTGGCTCAACTGGTTTTGGCCTAGGGTAGAAAGAAATTGCTCACACTTCATTTGAATCTCCTTCTTCTTCTGCTTCTACCCATTTTTTCCGTCGTGATCGACTGTGTCTACACATTGCTCTCAGACGAGCTTTGCCGCGTGATCAGTGCAGTACAGATAGTCATCACGGGAGTATTCGGATTTCATAGATTTCCTAATGTTGAAGGTGACGGTTTCATTTCTGACTCTCAGACTTAGCTTCCCTTTGTGAACATCGATTATAGCTCGGGCTGTGGCGAGGAAGGGTCATCCCAAATGATCAGGACTAATCCGTATTCATCTATTTCTAAAACTACAAAATCAACACTACTACAAAAAAGGCCATAGAAACTGGTCAAAATAGCCCATAAAGAGTGGTTTTGGAACCACTCTCCAAGGGGGGGGGGGTATCTCCATGATCGAAACATATGAAAACCGGTTATGCAACCAGTCTCTATAAGAAGAATCGACACCGGTTCTCTCCTTAAGAAATGGTCTCCTTAACAATTGGTCTCCATACTGGTTCTCCCGAAACATGTCTTTATAACAACATCCAACCAGTCTTTATATAGATTAAAAAGATATGTTTTTATCTCAAAACCTGTCTTTTTTTTAATCTTTTAAAAAAAATATTTTTGGAATTCTTTAATAAATTCCAAAATTTACAAATTTAACCCACCAAAATAAAGAAATATAAATACAGCAAATATATATAAACTGAGTTAGATGGACCACAAATGTCAAAATCCACAAATTAAAGTAAATAAAGACAACTTTCATTTCAGCTTAACATAAAGCAAATACAAAATGCCCCACTTTAAAAAATGTGCATAATCCATCAATGTGTCAAATCTACCCAAAATGTACTATTTCTAAACAAAATGTGTATAAAACACGAAGTGTACCTAATTAAGCAACGAATGTTTATGCATAATCGGGAGTGTGAGGTTGATCCTTCAATTGTGTCAACACCTCGACGAGAGCTTCTCATTCGTATCTTTGATCATTTCTTCCTTAAATGTCTCATGGTTTTCTTCGCTAAGCTTTCTTTCTTTTCCTATAGCTTCCTCAAAAAGTACTTTATCTTTCTTTCTCGCTTGCTCCAAGTCCTTCTTTGATTTTTCTAGTACTTCAACCTAAAAAAACATACTTTCACCAATTACAACTCATGAGAAACTATATAACCAACATGCCAATCCAATTGAAATGGGTTACACGGCTTATATTCAGGTATCACAGGCCCACTTTTGTGTCACAATTAAGTAATCAGGTTGATATTGTTCATACAAACTCGCTTACTTGAACCCGACACAAATTGCTACGTCCACAATTACTAATCATGTGTTGATACAACAATATTATAAAGAATAACTCATACCATGATTTCATAAGGTCAGAGTACATAAAAGTGATACATATGTACACATACAACCAAGCAGTGCACTATTGATAAAATGTAGGAGTTGCTTTGGAATAAAACATATAAAATGAAATCCTAAACGTCTTTATAAATTAACGCTACCTCTATAGTCCCTGCTAATTTAGGATTTTATTGAAGAAATTATATATAGAAATAAAGAACACTTATAACGTCAAAACATTGAAGACTTTAATCTATCTCTTGTCCCTTCATCAAAAAAAGGTCTATGCTGGAACAGGATCCTCCTCCATGTGCCGTTTGTATTAGCGAGCCATCTATGCTGGAACAGGATCCTCCTCCATGTGGATCGTTCAATGTATACTTATGTCTAATAAGATGTGGCAATTTCCTTTTGACAGATTTACTTTTTGTTTTCATAAGGTAAAGAAGAAATAGAATATTGTATACGTAAAGTACACGTTGCTTGTCGTAAGCTATATCCTTAATGTAATGAGCAATGTTCACTTAAGCAACACTTAATGCATAATGTAAGGGGCAATTTCCAATTACGCAATATGTATTGGCAAACTAAAATCACAGGCCATAAGCAATAGACCAAATGGAAATGTAATCAGTATTGAACATAAGACAGTAAAAACAAAGTACCCACATGCAAATAAAACAAATAGCAAGAAAACCCAGGTGCACCACATTTGTATGGATCATACAAACTGAAACGGAGTTTAGATCAAAAGACAAACCTGGTACTCTGATGAAGGCTACAGCGGATGGTGTCAATTTAGATGAACAGCTACAACACGAACACATATGTAGTTAGTATTCATGGGAGTTTCGACATTAAAGAAAAAGAAAAAAAATTACAAGCGGGGAAGAGAAACCCACAAAAGGCAAACCTTTGAGCAAACAACCTGATGAAGTATTCAGCGTGGTAGCAAGAACCGATGGATGATCGCTGGAGACTCTGGTACGTAGGTACAGTAGGTGAAAAGGCAAGGGTCTTCTAGAGAGATACAAAGCGGTGGGGAGTTAGGAGATTAAACATGGGTTAAGGGGGCTGGGTTGAGGGAAGTTTTTTTTTCGAATATTAGATGGCAAGCAAAAACAAATTGCTGAAGCATACGAATACAGTACTTACGGCGTTCGCCGATTGTTTTAGATGTAGGATGAACGGCGTTGCGACTGTGTGTTCTTGTAGTGTGTTCGTCAAATGAAGTTTGTTGTGTGGCTGGGTGTTTTTTTTGCCAATAAACATCTGGCCCGATGGTTCCTGCAACAACATACATACATCCAAAGACAATGATTCCAAATAGCCTCACTGATGTAGCTTTCACATTATCAACTAAGTAAATGGAACATTTACCCTTGCAGAAGGATGGCGAATGACATCGCCTCACAATGCCGACATAGATATGTACAATTTCCTAAATGCGCGTACTGAAATGGAACCCCTGTAAAAGGAAAGTAGGCGTAGAGAAAATATCTGAGCTTGAAAAATGTACGTTAGTTCATTGAATAAAGGAGTGATGAAAATATCTGACGGATGCCTATGGTAATAAACAAATGAATTGATATTAGATGTTAGTTGTTAGTAAATAGATGGGGTGCATGAATACAATACTTATGTCGTTCAGCGGATGTTTCAGATCTAGGACACCAGATCTGTTTGCAGGCTCTTTTTGAGATGTGCATTGCTACTGGTGGCCAGCCTGTGGTTGTTGCAGCTGCCCACAATTATCTGCAAGCTCTTTCTACAATGAACATTATGGCTTAGGTTGTGGTTGCTGCGGGTGAGTACAAACGTGTGTTGCTTGCGGAATAGGTAGATACAAAAGGCTTCTTTGATTAGCAACCTAACCTGGCTTGATTAGCTTTGTTGTAATGACTTTTGAATGCTGGCTTCTTTGAAACTAAATGCGCCTAAACATTTTTTGTATTGTTATACCAGTATAATGAAATCCAATAGTTTGAGTCAAAATGATAAGTGATGCAGAATCTGGAAACTCGACCTAAGAACAACAAATGCAAAGTGTAGCTACTCTTTGATCAATCCATATTCGGTAACACAGTGTGACTGGATTTGATTTAGAGTTGAATCATGATTGATGATTAACTCTCATTTTAAATATTTAACTACCTAACATGAGCTGTTATTTAACAGCATATGCATCAATACCACTTGTGTTACCTGCATTATTATACTTACGTGAATGACAGCAATATATAAAAAATTTAGTTATCTAGGAAGGTGCAAAACAACAAATAATTCCACTCCTCTTAACTTTTATAGTTGCACGCAATAAAGAATCAAGTAAAAATATAGACATTCTATCAAGCACTTTATATGCGTAGAATAAAATTAAATTGATCACTAAGGAAACTTATACCTCAGTGCAAATCAAGTGATCGAAAACAGAAAAAGTAAATCAAAACAATTACCTTGATACATACCGGTGTCCAAAATCTCCTTAATCCTTTCGTTGTTCAAGATCAGTGACAGATATGGCCAATCTAGCAAACCACAATAAGAGATTATGAGCTCAGGACTTAACACCATCTAATCTTATAACATACACAATTACACATCATGGATCAAAAATGAAAAATAAAAAAAAACAAAAAAAAACAGCTTTCAAAGAGGTTGTGGTTCCTCCTCCACCTCTTTATTAAAGAAAAGCCATGGAGTTGTCCGAGTCTTTGATTATCAGCCGGTTCTATTGAATCGTTTATTGATTACAGAGCACGCAGGAATTAGAAGATGACACACACCCTAATTATTTAGTTATAGAGTGGGTCACATACTGGACCATGTCCAATCGAGATCGGGCAAGACACCACGCGACTGACTCACCAAACCATAACCCACCCAGAACCAAAAGTGCCTTGAAGATCAGATCGTATAGATGTAGTTGTGTCAGTAGGTTGGAAACTGAAGAACACGTTCATGAGGCGGTGCGTGAAATCAAACAATGAAGGTTCTGGATGTGTTGTTCTTATCTATTGAATGTAATTTTCTTATCTATTTGATGTAATTGTTCTTATCTGTTGAAAAAGGGGCGGGAGTAGGTGGGAGACTTGAGCGGGATCTGAAATTTTTAGATTTAGTGCCTAAAATTAAGTTAAATTTGAGTAAAAACTAAACCACTCATGTTATTGACCCATTTACACTTCACCAGTGTCTTTGATTGTGTAAAAAGACTAGTTGTTTTATAAAAAATAATGTCTATAACATAAACACATAGAGACATGTTGTCACATACACACCAGTGTCTTTTATTCTGTAAAAAGAGTGGTTTGTACCCCAAAAAACCAATTTTTATACGATTTCTATTATGAAAACTGTTTTTTTCAAAAAAACCTATTTCCATTCATTCCCTTCCCACTATTTTTTTGTCATAGAGATAGGGGTTTACATAACCGATCTTTTTGGGGGGTGTTTTTAGCCTTTTTTGTAGTAGTGCAGTTTTAAGCAACTTGTATGAAAATGAAGTAAAGAGTAACTAGAAAGCATGCTTAGGCATAAATGAACATGAATAAGCACATAAGACATTAATAAGCTAAAAAATAAGCTAATAAGCACTTGCTACAGTATTTTTTAAACAAAATTTAAAAGGATTTATACCTTTAATCCTTGCTCAAAACAGGGT
>BQNB010002029.1:76139-98587 GCA_026074375.1 Tanacetum coccineum | reverse complement strand
TATGTACATTCATCATCATCCATTTCTTCTATGTCAATACTCTGATCATCATCATTGTCATCTTCTTTATCATCATCTAAGTAGATCCATGGAACTTCTTCTTCATCAGACTTCTCAGTGTCACTATCATTACCCCAACTTTCTTCTGATACATCAGTAGCTGCAGAATCGACCTTTGGCTCATTGGGAACCTCTGGTATCAAACTAGCTCCTTCATTTGAGCCTTCAGTCTGTTGTAGTCTTGTAGCTAGTTTGCTGGCTTTAATGGCTTTCTTTGTATCAGTAGCAAGATGTTCTTCAACAGACATGACTTGAACACCTTTGTGTTTTTGAGATTGGTCCAGTGGTTTCTTCTTTGATACTATTGGAGTATCTTTGAAGACAACACATGTCTGCTTTCTTGTTCTAGTAGACTTTTTAGTGACTAGACATTCATGAGTTTCGTGCACAAGTCTTGCTGCTTCTTGTTCTTCAGCTTCAGTTCTGCTAATTGACTTTGCTAATTCAAGAGCAACATTAGGATCTTCAGAGATTATATTGTCATCAGCCGTGAGAGAACTTTTCTTCTTTGGAGTAGTAGCAGTTTTTGTTCTCTTTCTAGCTCTTTCTTGGGAATGGCTTTTCTAGTAGAGAAAGCAAGACAAGTCTTATATGCCATAGTTTCCATGATTTCTCAAGACACCATGGCATTAGTAATTATTTTTCCAAACACTTGACTATCTTCATGCTTGGAAACAAACTTCAACTCCTCCTAGAACGTTGTCATCCTTTATTGTATACATGAATAACTTGTTTCGCATGGAAATGGTTTTGTTAGCCTTAAAATATTAAGTCGAAAATGGAAGCTCGGTCTCTGGACACGGAAGCATGGTCTTTATTCATAATATGTTGTAATAGGCTAGAAAGGGTAACATGCTCGTTTATGTAAACTAATAGGTCACACGTTATAGGCTAAAGCCCATGTAATAGCCCATTTCATAGAAAGCCTATAGGCGTCCAAGCCTTAGGGTCTAGGTATAAATACCCCTTCTCTATTATGGAGAAAGGTTGGTTGTTCATTTGTAAGTTTACATAATTATTTCAATCTACCACTCTTTCTTTTCTCTCTACTTTTTCTCTCTACAATTCTTCAATTTTTCCTTCTTTGATTATTATGTGGAAATGATATCATAGGTTCCTACAAGTGGTATCAAGATCCTTGAGGTGGGTTTAGTGTTTGTGGTTTTGATTCTAGCTTATTTTGTAGCTTATCATAAGCTTTTTGGGCTCGGCTTATTTTCCATATAAGCTTGTTACTTTCTTGTTTGTAATAATTTGGGATAAGTTTGGGATAAAAATAAGCCATTCAAAACAGCTTTTTAGGGATTAAAAGTGTTTGTTTTGCTTACCTTTTAAAACCGTGAGTTTTAATACATTTTCAAATCATTTCGAGCTTATTTGTTGTTGTTTTCAAATATCAACTTGTACTTCCTTCATTTTCGTGCATTAGAGAAGCTTATTCAAACAACAAACAACATTTTTGAATTGAAAAAATCTGGGTTTCGTTTGAAGAATAGCGAAATGTGAAAATGTTTTGAATATAGAGAAATGTGCGTTTGAAGTTTAGCGAAATGTGCACTTGAAGGATAGCGATTTGTGTATTCTGCCTAATAGCGATTTGTGTATTCTTCTTGGTAGCGATTTGTGTAATACAAGGGAATATAACATAGCGATTTATGACATTTAAGGGAACAACACGCTGCCCAAATTCCTTCTCCATGGCGATTTGTGACAATTGTTTATAGTGATTTGTGTATTTCTATTGGTAGCGATTTGTGACATTTCCATCAGCGATTTGTGTATTTCTCTTCGTGGGATTTGTGTCAAAGCACTCTTAGCGGTTAGCGAAATGTGCAACTGAAAAAGACAACGAAATTTCATTTCCTATAAGATTATCGAAATTAATTTTCGGTTCTCATAATAAAAACAAATTCGGTTCAAGACACTTTTCATAAAGAGATTCTAATTTCACATTGGACTTAAAAGACATCAATTATACTTTCACGGTTTCATCTTGATTTAGTAAAATCCCGCAAAAGACTCGCTTCTTTTCTTGGTTTAAATCATAAACTTGTAAAATCCCTTAAACTAAAACTGAATTCTTATAACCACAACAACAATCACTTTACCTACTTAAGATTCTACAAAATCATTTTCAATTCATAACAAACAAATCATTCATCATGACTACTCTAATTACAACAACCATGACATACAGTCAAATGCATAACAACATCATGGCAACTGGTTCAAGGGATCGTCCACCAATGCTTGCATCAGAAATATATGCTTAGTGGAAATCACGTTTCATGAGGTACATTGATACAAGAACAAATGGTGATGCCATAAGGTCCTTATAAGCTTTCTACTGTCATAATTCCAACTCAACCTGCAACAGATGATTCTCTAGCAGTTCTAGAACGCACAACAGTTGAGACACTTTTGAATATCTCTCCTGAAAACAAAGCTCATTATGATTCAGAAAAGGAAGCAATCCACTTACTCCTAACTAGAATTGGGTATGAAATTTACTCAACGGTTGATGCTTGCAAGACAGCTCATGAAATGTGGATAGCTATTGAAAGACTACAATAGGGTGAATATCTTAACATTCAAGATGTCAAGACTAATTTGTTTTGGGAGTTTGGTAGATTCACATCTCATGATGGAGAGTCAATGGAGTCATACTACTCCAGGTTTTACAAGATGATGAATGAAATGATAAGGAACAACTTGGAAGTGGCTACTATGCAAGTGAATGTTCAATTTATTCAACAACTTCAACCAAAATGGTCAAGATTTGTGACAATTGTCAAGCAAACTCATGACTTGGACACAGTATCATATCACGAGCTCTTTAACATTCTGAAATAGTATCAAAAGGAAGTTAATGAAATCCGTGCTGAGAGAATAGCCAAGAATGCAAATCCACTAGCACTTGTTGCTGCTGCTCAACAATACCTAGATCCTTATTATCAAGCACCAAAATATCACAAATCATATGCACCACCATCAAAACAATCATCTTCTACCAGATCTCATGCAACTACCAAATACAAAGGCAAAGAGATAGCCAAACCAATCACACCTCCATCCGAGTCAGCTTCTAAAGAAGATAGTGATCCAGAACAAGCTAAGAGAGATAAGGGAATGCAGAATAACTTGGCACTCATTGCAATGTAATTCAAAAAAATCTACAAACCTACCAACAACAACCTCAAAACTTCCTCAAACACCAAAAACAATAATATAGATACTTCTCCTAGGTACAAGAATGACAATCAGACTAGTCAGTTTGGGAATCAAAGGACAATGATTGTTACTGAGGCTAGGGAGACTGTAGGAAGTCAGGTAATGCAGCAGACAAAGATACATTGTTTTAATTGCAAGGAATTTGGTCATTTCACTAAGGAGTGCAGGAAACCAAAAAGGGTAAAGATTACACGTATCACAAGGAGAAGATGTTGTTGTGCAAACAAGCTAAGAAAGGTGTTCCATTACAAGTAGAGCAAGCTGATTGGCTATAAGACACGGATGAAGAGATAGATGAACAAGAATTGGAGGCACATTACAGCTATATGGAAAAGATTTAGGAGGTTCCTACTGCAGACGTAGGATCTGATGCAGAGCCATTAGAAAAGCATATGACAGGAAACCTCAAGCTACTGTGCAACTTTGTTGAGAAATATCCGGGTACCGTTCAGTTTGGAAATGATCAATTTGCTCTAATTCTTGGTTACAGGGATTTGGTTCAAGGAAATATCATGATAAATAGGGTTTATTACGTCGAAGGCCTCAATCACATCTCTTCTCAATTGGTTAATTTTGTGATGCGGGTTTGGAGGTTGCTTTCTGGAAATCTACTTGTTTTGTTTGAGATCTTCAGGGAAACGATTTACTAACTGGTAATCGTGGATCTGATCTCTATATAATTTTTATTCAAGAAACAACTTCATCAACTCTAATCTACTTCATGGCTAAAGCCTCACCAACTCAAGCATGGTTATGGCATCGAATACTTTCTCATCTTAACTTCGACTACATCAACTTGTTTTCAAAGAAGGATATTGTGATTGGTTTACCTAAGTTGAAATATGTCAAGGATCAACAATGTTCTTCTTGTCAACCGAGTAAAGCAAAAAGGAGCTCATTCAAGATAAAGGTTATTTCAAGTTCAAAAGGACGACTAAATTTGCTTCATATGGACTTATGTGGTCCTATGCGTGTTGAAAGCATCAATGGGAAGAAATACATTCTGGTAATTGTTGACGACTACTCCATATATACTTGGACTCTATTTCTACGATCCAAGGATTAAACACCAATAGTTCTAAAAGATTTTCTCAAGATGATTCAACACAATATTCAAGCTCAAGTGATTACTATTCGAACTGACATAGGCACAAAGTTCTTAAACAAGACACTCCATGCATATTTCAAAGAAGAAGGAATTGAGCATCAAACATCTACTCCTTGAACACCTGAACAAAATGGCATTGTCAAAATACGAAACCGTACTCTGGTTGAGGTTTCTCGAACGATGATTTTAGCTTCTAAACTTCCTTTGTTCTTTTGGGTTAAAGCTATTGCAACCACATGCTATACTTAGAACAGATCAATCATAATCCCAATACATGAGAAGACTGCAAATCACATCATTAATGACAGGAAACCTTTAATTAGACACCTTCACATCTTTGGTTGCACCTGTTACTTAACTAGAGATGGTGAAAATTTTAACAAGATGAAAGAAAAAGGGGATCCATGCATTTTGGTAGGATACTCTACTTAGTCTAAGTAATATAAAGTTTACAACAAGAGAATCTGATTGATAGTTAAATCCATACATATTAAGTTTGATGAGATCAAAGAGATGACTGGGACGTCTGTTGATAATAACACTTCAGGCCTCGTTCTCTAACGGCAAAAGGCGTCAAACTATGACAACTCTGGCCTCACGCCCCAACTACAAAATGTTTTTCCATCAGCATATACAACAACTTCGTCACAACAAGAGTTGGATCTTCTATTTGGTCTTTTGTACGATGAATTTTTCGCTGTAGGTACTTCAAGTGTCAATAAGTCTCCTTCTCCCACTGACAATTCTACTCAACAAGACACATAATCTACAACGAATATTCACCCTTCAACAGAACCAATAACTCCAACTACAACTATTTATGCTGAGGAAAACAACAAAAATAAAGCAGCAGATGCATACTATAAACCATATGAATTTGTCAACCCATTATGTACACCGGTACGTGAAGAAGCAGAGTCATCTTCTCGCAATGTTGACAATTCGAACATGCATACATTCTACCAACGTCATCAATCTGAACACCAATGTACTAAAGATCACCAGTTAGAACAAGTTTGTGGAAATCCATCCAAGCCAGTGCAAACAAGACGACAACTTGTAACAGATCCTGAAATGTGTATGTTCACGCTCACCGTGAGTACTGCCAAACCAAAAACCATTAAGGAAGCAATGGCTGATTCCGCATGGATCGAGGCAATGCAAGATGAGCTTTATCAATTCGATAGACTACAAGTCTGGGAACTCAATGACAAACCATTTGGCAAGACAATCATCAAGCTAAAGTGATTATGAATAAACAAAAAGGATGAAGATCAAACTGTCATTCGCAATAAGCACGACTTGTCGCTAAGGGATATGCTCAGGAAGAGGATATTGATTTTGAGGAATCCTTTGCACCAGTCGCTCGCTTGGAAGCGGTCCGGATCTTCATTTCCTACGCAGCACACAAATCTTTTCCAATATACCAGATGGACGTAAAAATGGATTTTCTAAATGGTCCACTGAAGGAGGAGGTTTATGTTGCACAACCAGATGGGTTCGTTGATCCTGATCATCCAAAGAAAGTTTACCGTCTAAGGAAAGCTCTATATGGATTGAAACAAGCTTCCAGAGCCTGGTATGATGAACTCTCAAATTTCCAGATGTCCAAAGGTTTTACTAAAGGTACCATTGACCCTACTTTATTCATGATAAGATACGGGGAGGACATTCTAATTGTGCAGATTTATGTCGATGACATTATTTTTAGATTTACAAACCTAAAATTTTCCAAAAGATTTGAAAAATTAATGCATAGTAGATTTGAGAATTCCTTAATGGGGGAACTAAAATTCTTTCTAAGACTTCAAATCCACCAATCCCCACGAGGTATCTTCATCAATCAGGCCAAGTACACTTTGAAAATACTTAAAAAGCATGGTATGGATAAATGTGATAGCATTGGTACTCCAATGGCTACTAAACCTAAACTAGATGCAGACTTGAGTGAAACACCCGTGGACCAAACAAACTACCGTAGTATGATCGGGTCACTCATGTATCTGACATCTAGTAGACCAGACTTAGTACAAGCAGTATGTTATTATGCACGTTATCAAGCAAGACCAACAGAAAAGCACCTCAAAGAGGTTAAAAGGATCTGTAGATACTTAAAGGGTACCATAAATATGGGACTCTGGTATCCAAAGGATTATGGCTTTGAACTAACCACATTTTTAGATGTTGATCATGCCGGATGCATTGATACTCGCAAAAGCACGTCTAGAGGAATATAATTCCTAGGTGATAAGTTAGTCAGCTGGATGTCAAAGAAGCAGGATTGCACTGCAATGTCATCAACAGAAGCAGAGTACGTGGCGTTATCTGCAAGTTGTGATCAAGTAATGTGGATGAGGACACAACTTAAGGATTATGGCTTTGATTACAACAAAATACCGTTGTACTGCGACTCTCAGTCAGCCATAGCAATCTCATGCAACCCCGTGCAACACTCTCGTACCAAGCACATCCATACTCGATACCACTTTATCAAGGAACAGGTTGAACATGGTATAATTGAATTGTATTTTATCAAAACTGAATACCAATTAGCTGACATGTTTACTAAAGCCTTGCCCGAAGATAGGTTTCAGTATCTTGTTAGAAGAATTGGTATGAGATGTTTGACTCCAGCATAACTGGAGGTTCTGGCAAATGAATCTGCTTGATATTTCATCAAACATCGACTTGTAAATATTTTTTAAGAAAAGAAAATACAAATCAGAAAAAACCAAAAATTCCAAAAAGAATCTTCTCGACATGTCTCTTGGAATCGATAACATTTACGTGCCTAGAAACGTCGATTAACATTGACACGGGTGTATAAATGAAGTTCGAGCAAGAGTTTAAAAGTTTTAAAACATGCCATTTTCTAATTTTCTTGATGGCTTATATGCAAATAAGTACATAACCCAGACTTCAAATAAAGGAAAGTTTATCTATAACGATAACTTATCCTAACAACGAGAAAATCAATTTTCTCGGTCTTGAGCTGTTCTTACAAGACATTCAATGTTTTGAGCTCAAGAAAAATGATAGCGTAGAGAAGTCGTCTAACATATGTGTTTTTTAAAAATTTATACACAATTTTTCTAGATTTCTCAATGACAATTTAAAATCTTCTAAAATTGTGTGTTCAATACTCCATCCCTCACAAAACTTTAAAAGACGACAATATTACAATTGGTTCTATTTTTGAGGGGGAGTTTTTCAAAAAACAAAGTTCTAATGTTTTTGGATACATCATCTCATGACATTTCTTATGTATTCAAAACATTATCAACAATATCTCAATAACAAAACAGTAATAATAATGGCTACTCAATAGATTGTATGTTATAAGATGATCTAGTGTCTGAGCATAATTTTTCAAGAATTCTTCAATGATATTTTTTAATCTTTCAAAATTGTGTGCTCAACACTGCCTCACCCTCAATTTTATATTCATTTTACAATTTGGTATCATTTTTTTGGTGTCAAACATATGTAAAATTAAGGGGGAACATGAAGAAAAGTTCCACATAATTCATGCTGATAATATTTTCTCCTCACATAATTTTCATGACAAATTTTAATCACTTGGTATTTCAAAGACTAAGTGCAATAGTATTTAAAATAAGGGGAGAAATGTAATTAAAATGTGATCTAAAAAATAATAAGTGATCTAATTGACTCAAAGTGCTTTATACTCTTACCCACATGTGCAAAACACTTTCGTTCATCGATGCACGTGTGAAGGGGAGTTTTTACAAAAGTTGAAACTTTCAAAGTGTTAAATGTTTTGATATTCTATTAAACACTTTGATTGATTTTTAAATGGTTTTATGGTGAAGATCAAATACCCAACAACATCTTAATTCACGACGATTCTGAAGTCATAAGGTGGATAGGTTAGGTATTAGTCCAAAGATCCAACCAGAACTGAAGGGATCTATCCAAGGATAATCCATAGTTAGAAACAACAGTCCTTAGTCATGATTGGTGATGAATAAAAATGCGGGAATAATGCCGACTAAGGTTGAGCTAACACTGGAACAATCATAACAAGGTGTTAGTAATGACGTCTTGGTAAGCATTGAAGGGGTTGAAGAATGAAAAAGAAATGTACGGATAAAGGGTGAAAAAAGCAGCCCACCACACACTTAAGGCAAAAACCAGGTTAATACATAATCTATCAGATTCACAAAGATGAATTCTGGTATTAAAGACAAGACATCATGGACCCAGTGATGCACTGCACAACCCTTCCCAGCCATTCAAGTTTCTCTTAAAAGATACTTGTCTCATTTGTCATGGAGATACACATGACTTCTATTGACTTTCTCACTCCGAGTTAGTTGATATTAAATAGGTGGCTGTCTGCTCCAGCCTCCAGTTACTAAAACCAAAACGCACTAATCGAGTCTAGAGCCAAGTGATCAATAAAATAAATCTTATTAGGACACATTCCATGATAAACACTTGTTGAACATCATCAAGTTCACAAGATGTTATCAAGAGTCCTACGCATTATCCTTGTGATTATTACAGAACATCTGAGTGATACTCCTTAGTATTCACAATGATGATGGAAATCCTTCTAGAGCCATCATCAAACAAGCTTTGCGGTAGGTGACTTACAAGATTCTATATGAATCAAGCTTATGTCAACTGGATATCGATTCGGTCCAGTAAATGAATTGACGACTCAATCAGAAAGATAGTAACTATCTGATTCACTCATATCATGTTGTCTACTTTGAGACGTTTCGGTATTGAGAACAAGTAAGTACAGTGAATCTAATGCATAGGCGTTAGAGGATCTAACACTTTGAGCTGGAAACCCTGTCAAGGAGGTTCTTCTAAAGTGAACCTACCTGATCACAGGTACAGAATTGATCCCACTTGAATAGATCTTGCTTAGCTTATAAGAAGCTTAGTTGTATTGAATAAATCCAAGACAACTATGGTAGAAACTTTGATTAAATATATCAAAGACTATGCGGAATCTAGTCAATGATACTAAGAAGAATTCTAATAAAACAGTAACACAAAATCAATAACAAGACAGATTACCAAACTTTTAGCCTCAATATAAAATGAACACTCTTAATAGTGTTAGTGTTTACAAAACCTTGAAGCTACGAATATCAAAGATGTACATCTAACATTATGCCCTAGGACCTCTTTTTATACACCAAGGAGTCTTACAAGGCTTACAATACTTTCCTAACTTATCATGATCTTTTCTATTAACAAACGTAATGTCTTAAATAAATAAGTTATACGTATCTTCTTTACAAATAACTAATACTTATGTTCGTAAGTATTCTTGTTCTCTAATCAATCTTTGATCTCATCTCTGTCAGCATATTCCTTCCAACAGTAGTAATCACTCAGCAGTTGTAACTGAGCACAAGCAGTATTAACTAGCTTAGAAGTTTACTCTAACAGTACTAACATACACTAGCAGTACTAACTTTTATACTAGCAGTAGTAACTACTTAGTATATTTTCAGTCTTCATCTCTGAGCAGTCTTAACTTCTACTAGCAGCAGTAACTTTATACTAACAGTACTAATTAAACTAACAGTAGTAACTAGCAGTAGTAACTTTTATACTACCAGTACTAACTACTTAGCATAATTTTCATTAGTATTACCAGCAGTACTAAGTTATGCTTGACAACACTAATATATACCTAAGCAGCAGTAACTCTAAGAATCATCTTGAAGTCTTTTAATCCCAACAATCCTCCCCTAAACTTGATGTTCATCATCTGAATCTTCAAGTTTCTTCATTAAAAGTCTTCATCGTCACCAGGAGAATGCATTCAAACACTTCATTGACCCTTTTCCTGCTTTGTCATGAGCTTGAGTAATTGATAACACATCTCATTCCAACGGCCAGCTTGAAGCTTTTTGTTCAGCATGTTTGAGATTGTTATTGGTGTAAGGGGATATCTTTTTTCAACTAACATAAAGATATGTAGATTTTTAAACCTCACAAAGTGCACTCCACAGTTATCAAACAGCTTCCATATAGTCACTTTGTACCCTTGTAGATTTCTCCATACTTCACTTTTTATGTCAGGTTCAAACATTATAATCCTCCTCTTGCCTTGTATTCTCATGTCTAGTTTTAACCAACTTCCAAAGGGTCTCCAAGTCTTCTCTATCAATATCCTAAAGCATCTTTATCATTGATGAAGACCTTTTTGAGCTTCCATCACCCCTTATCAATTTAAAGTATCCCACTCTTCCATCTTTATCAATCTTGTTTTCAACAATCACTAGAGGCTTAGTAGCTAGAGGTATAGCATCAATTGCTACCTCATCATCTTTAACTATCTTAATATCCCTTTTCACCTTTGCTTCCTCTTGATCATCTTTTCAGCTTCTACATGCTCATCTATCTTTTGCTTCTTTGATTTATCAGATTCAAGCTCATCTCCTACTCTTTTAGAACTTCCTTCAGTTATTGTCACACTGCTTTTCATCACCTATGAATCCATAGGAACAAATGAACTTACCTGTTTGTATGCTTTGTCAAAGAGCTTCTGAATTTCTTCATAACTCCTTCCTTTTAACTAATTATGCTTATATCCACCCATATTCTTTAGGTATGTACACATTCTATTCCTTATTTGATTTTTAGTAGGTGGTTTACTTCTTTGCTTTGCTGCTCTTTGTGCTGCAAAGAACTTTTTCCTTTCAGCTATCATCTCTACTAACATTCTTGACTTTTCTTCAATGGAGAATTGTTCTTGTTCTTCAGCTTAGAGTCTTGCAGCTAATTGCTCATCAGCATCAATCATAGCTTGAATGCTATCTAGTTCTTCAATAATTGCTGCTCTACTAGCTTCTTCTTGTACAACTCTTTCTTTTTCAACTCTGCTTGTTCTTCAGCCTGCAATCTGAGTGCCAGTTCTTCATCAAGTGTAATTTGATCTTTATTCTTTAATGACTTTTTGGGCTCAACCATTTTTCCCTTGCCTTTGTCTTTTTCTTGTGGAAGTTGTGATGAAGAAACTATTGGTGTAAATGCAGATGCTTGCTCTTCCTGATCATGAAAGACAATTCCTTTTGCCTTTTGTCTTGTGCTAGCAACATCAGTAGTAATTGTAGTAGTAGCAGTTGTAACAGTCTTTGGTTTAGCTGCTTTAATCTCTATCAAGGTCTGAGCCAGAGTCAACTCATCAACAGTTGTTGTAGCACTAGCAGTAGTAACTACTTCACCAGCAGTATTAATTGGATCAACACTAACTTCCTTTTCAGTAACTTCTTTTTCAGCAAAAACTTCTTCACCTTGTAAATCATCTTGTACATCAAACAAAGTCTCTTCATCAAATCTTGCTTGAGTCTCATCAATCAAAGTCACTTCTTCATCAGCATCAAGATCAGCTATTTTCCTCCCCTGTTTGGATGCATCCTCCTGATCACCCAAACTAACATCATTAGAGGATTCTACCTTGCTAGCTGAACCAACCTTCCTTAATCTCTTGAGCCCTGAAGTTCTTGACTTCTTTCTTTGTTCCAACTGCTTAACTCTCTTCTTTAAAATGGCAATCTCCTTTGCTTGAGTAGTCTTTGCTTCCTCCAAATCAAGAACCTGCTTTTGTATTTTGGTACATAAAGTCATCAATTCAGTAAGTTGCATTCTATCCTCACCACTTAGAGGTGGATCACAGGAAGGAGTAGATATAGGTTCCTCATTGGTAGCCTCATCAGAAACAGGCTCTGTAGGACCACTGTCCTTCCTCTGTTTCCTTCTAGACTTTTTATTTTGAGGCTTAGATGATGATGGTTGAGTAACAATGGGTGTGGAATGGGAATCAGTAGGAGCAGCTGAACCTTCACCCATGTCTTCTAAAGCTTGAACCATCATAGTTTGAAATAGAGGGGTGATTCTCCTAGAGAAACCTTTTCCTTCCCTCTTCATATTAGCAAAAATCTTCTTTGTATGAGAAGGTGTAACATAAATGCCTTTATGTTTGGACATTCCTTTAACTTGATTGTCCAGGAACACTTGCACAAACCTTGGATACATAAAAAATTTAACCCCACCCTTCAAGTTCTTCATCATATTATCCAAAATGTACTTGGAAAAGTTAAATTTTTGGTTTGTGGCAAGACAGATGATAGCAGATGCCATAGTACTACTAAATTCATTCCAGGCTGTAGTCTTAGCACTAAGGCATTGTAGTATGGTATGGATAAGAAATTTCCATTGGGATGAAAAATAAGCTTTATAGAATGTAAGCTTTTGTGTAAGATTTTCATACCCCATGAGTGTGAGCTGTTAAAAAATTACATCATTTGGCAGACATTCAGTCCCTTCAGCATCATCTAACATAAGATCACTTCTCACACTCTTCTCAGTGATGATCACCTTCTTCGTATCTATTAGGGCTTGTATCTGACGCTCCTCATTAACTGTCTTAACCTTAGCAGTTGCTCAAAACTGTTGAATGCATGATTCATATACTGTAGGATTAATCGTTAACGCATACTTGATAGAACTTGCATTCAGAAAATCAATAATGTCTTCAAACCCATTACTTTCTTCGGGTTTTTCCAAGAACGCGACCAAATTATGAGTTTCAGCAAACTTGGGAGTCGACATTATGATAGGTTTTGATGATTAAAGATGAAATTGAGTTAGGGTTTATGATTAGAGAGTATATCAAGGTGTAAAATCGATTGAATGAGTGATTGAAACCCTTAATCAAAGTATTTATGAAATCACCCTCAACAACATTAACTTAAACTGGCAGCATTAAGTTAAGCCTAACAGTATTAACTAACCTAACAGTAGTAAGTTATGCCTGGCAGCATTAACTTATGCCTAACAGCAGTAAGTGAATGCCTAGCAGCATAAACTAGTACTGGCAGCAGTAAGTTTAAGCTTAGCAGCATTAACTTTGAAACACCAGCATTAACTCTAATTTCATTCCAAATAGCATTTCCATCATGAATTTTGACTCTCACAAGCTCTCTTTCTGTTTTTGATCTCACAATATCTCTCATTTCTTTTTCTCACCAATTCACTCTATCTATTTTTATATCACACAACTCTCTTTCTATTTTTCAGCTCACTATATCTCTCATTTCTTTTTCTCACCAATTCACTCTATCTATTTTTATATCACACATCAAGAGCCCTAACAGACAGTTTGGTACAAAATTCCATCAATTCCTTTAGTTTCATGCTGTCCTCCCCACTTCCAAGTGTGTTAACTCTTGAGAGAGGTGGATCATTAGACTGTTTAGATGCAGCCTCAAACCTAATTTGAGCTTCTGCACCCCCTAATATGATAATTTGGCACCTAGGACCACTACCTGAATTAGTTCCCTAAGGAAAATACTCATTAAGTATTACCATGGATTGGGTCCTATTTATGTTACCACTGACCTACTTTACTACTAAGCTAGAAGCAGTAGTGGCAGCCCTTTCCATTATTTCTTCCTCCTCCTTAATGACAGTCTCATAAGTTATAAGGGGAATAGGTATACTAGACTGAGATATCTCAGTGGTCCTTTTGGCCTTCCTAGGTTTTTGAGTCTTTTTGGGTTAAGATAATGATGGAATAGTGATTGGTTCAAGATTAGATAGTGAAGCAGTTGTGGATATGTGTTAGGGTTCAGTGGGATTTCCTGACCCTTTGACCAGCGCAAACCAACCCCTCTTTTTATGTATCAATAAGTAAATATAAATATAAATACACAACAAAGGATCAGAATTCGCGCGAGATCAAGAAAATCGAAAGCAGTATAGAGTGTTCCCGGGTCATTTTGTCCCAACGAGGCTAGAAATGGATTATCGAAGAACGATTGATGATTGGTATTTGAATGTAACAAGGAATGATTGACGCTGGCAATCCCCGGTAAGCTCATTGGCTATAAGGACGTGGAAGGCATCCAACGATCAAGATTTGATGAGTTGAGGCAGTTATTGATGGATGGTTATGATAAGAAGATGGGAGAAGCGTATGGGAGGCCTAGAAGGTTCCTCACATTGCTATAAATAGCTGAAGGACCACATAGCCGAAATCATCTAGCTTAGGAGTAGGAGTAGGAATAGCTTAATATAGCTTATTGCATATTTTTCCAGCTGATTATGTTTTCAAAATTGTAATTTCCATTGTGTTCAAGTCATGTAAATCCAAAGTTTTATTAATAAAATTTCAATTCCTTTCAATTCTACCTTTTAAATTATGTTTTTATATAAATGCATTTTGGTTCAATCAAGTTTAAAGTAATCAAATTAAGCTCTTATTTCCTCACATAAGTTTTTTTTAACTCAATCAAGCTTTTCATAAAGCTAAAATGAGCTTAATGTTAATCAAATTCACTCCCAAATTACCTGAGCCTATTCTTGGAAGGGAAACCAGGCATGGATGGGTTTCCAGGACCTTACTAGCTTATCTATGATAAGCTAGAGCTTGTTGATCGCCCACAAGAGCATTTGATAAGCCTTGTTTAGAGCAAAGGCTATTGTAAGTTCTCAAACTCCTTTTTTATAGCTTAATTTTGAGTTTTAGCTTATTACTGCTTATTAACTGCTTATTATTGCTTAATTTGGTTTAATAGTGCTTATTATAGTTGTTACGTGCTTACAATGCTTGACTGATAGTTTAAAATCTTAGTTTGCACTTATTAGTTATAAAACAGTGAAAATATAAAAAATAGTAGCATTAGCTTAAGGTTTATGATTTCTGCTTATTCAGAAGCTTAAATTTGTTAATTAAGTTTATTATTAGCTTATTAATATCTCGTATTACTTGTTTATGCATTAATTCTCATTTTTTAAAATGACTTTTAAGGATTTAAGGGGGTGTTTGGGTAAAGCAATACTAACTCGAGTTAGTACTGCTTGAGGCCATTTGGTCCTTAAATTTCACTTTAAATCTCATATTTAGGTTTATAAGAGTAGGATTTAAAATCTTAGATAGGCTTAATTCAGTTTTCTTTAGGATTTAGAGTTGCTAGTTTGATTTTGCTAGCATAAATCAGTTTCATATTCAACTTTGGCTCAAATCTGTTCTATTTGCTATCATTGCTTTGTTCACTCTTAGTTATATGATTTTAGATGTTAGGAATAAGATTCTTAGCCTGCACTTGTTGGATTTAAGAATTGGTCATTACATGTGCAAACTGCATAAGCAACAAAACAACCATTTTTAAGCTTAATTTTCAGAGGGTAAAAGTAGTTTTTAGGTTTTGATTTTTTGTGCACAAGTAGATTTTAGGACAATTTAGTTATATTAGGGCTTATTTTGTAATAAGAATCTTATTTGCTTATCTGTTTTCAAGTCTTAAAGTAGCACTTTGTCTTTTTATTCAAAAAAACCAAAAGTAAAGTAAAATGAATTTTCAGCTTTTTAAACTAGCTTTTTCATTGATCATTTGAGTTTCAAAATAGTTTTAGATAGATTTTAGGTCATAGTTTAAGCTAGAGCAAGTCATATTTCCATAATGTTCCATTTATTTGCTTAAAAATAAGCTCAAAGTTACCTTAAAGGACTGTTTGGGTTAACAGTTTTAGTATAAGTGCTTATTTGGATTTTCAGCTTATAGCTTGCTTCTTTGTGCTTATTTCTAGTTTAGAATAGTTTATTAAGTTAGTTTTAGCTTATTTTATTATTGTCCTTAGCTTACTCAGTCATTTAGTGGAAGCAACATTAAAAATTAAAGCTAGCAGTACTAACTTTAAGTTAGTAAGACGGAGCTTATTTAAGCTCATTCTTGCTTGTATTATTTGCTCATTTCTTTTCATATTAGCTTATTAGGTTAGGGTTAGTTTAGAAGTTGCTTATTTTGCTAGGTCTTAGCTTATTTTAGCCTCTTAGTTGCTTAAGTTTTCATAAAAGTTAAAAAGAAGTTTTATATAATCTGTTAGTTTTTTAGCTGATTTCTAGCTTATTTAGAGAGTTTAAAAAATAATTGCTTTTATTAAAATTGATAGTTTTCAGCTTGTCTATAACTTTGCTTTTTAGGATTTTGCAAAAAAATAAAAAGGGGAAACCAAGGAAGTCGGGGGTGAGCAAGACTCGAACCCCCGACCTCAACCTAGCATCAACCTTTTTAAAACACCTCACTTACACACACTTAATCAACTGTACCCTTGGGACATTTCTGTCTTAGGGTGCGTTGGTTAATCTTTTAACCATTGTTTCATTTGTTTCCTTTTCAGCCTTTTTAGCTTATTGCCAGCTTATTCAATAAGCTGGTAACCCCGTTTTTATTTTTCTAAAATTCCTTATTTCTCAAAGTATTTTTCAGATTTTTCTCAGATTTTTATAAATTTGTTTACTATTTTTAATAATTAATTTTCATTGAAATTGTTCTTAAATCATATTAAATAAAATAAAAGTCAAAAAAATAAAATTCTTTTTTAAAAAATTTTCTTTTATCATTTAGGACCTAGGAAGAATAGATTTGCTTTCGTAAGATTAATATTTTGAAATTTCACTTTTTAAAGAACGGGATTTCGTTCCCGTTCTCGTTTTCTTCGTTTTTAAGCTTTAAGTGTTCCCATTTTAGAATTTCCTTAGCCTTTTCTTATAAGTTAGTAAAATAGGATTAGGAAAATTAAAAAAGTCATTTTAGGTTTAATTTTAGATACTTTAGGCTTTAAATGTCGTTTTTTAATTCCCGTTCACATTTTAATACTTACGTGTTTAATTTTCATTTCTTGTTTACTTGTTTTCGAGTATTTATCTATTTGTCATTTCTTGTTTAAAACTATTCAAAACGCGCGATCACGGACTTAACTGATTCTCAATTCACGCTTCGCTGAGGAAACGACCCGGGAGGTTTTTGAGACAACTTTGGTTAAAAGTTTATTTCTCAAACCCGATGGAAAATACTTACTATACTATTATTGATTTTATATCCTTATATATTATATTATATATATAGCGTGTTTGGAGCGCATCAAATTTTTGGCGCCGTTGCCGGGGAAGTGTGTTACGATTATCGCGTTTCGTTCGAAGATTAGTGTTTTGAAGACCCTTCTTCGTGAAGTTATTTTTGGTTTGTGAATATTTTACACTTCTATTTTCTTTTATTTTAATATAAAAATAACCATTTGTTAATCATTGTTACGGCTCACATTATTTACGTGCTATAAGGAAATTTTAAGGCAGGTTTGATCAACATCACCCAAAAGGAGGAAGGGAGTTATGCTAAATAGCTTCTCGCGCCTTACCACACATCCGCTTTCATTGTGACCGTATTTTTAGAGAGCTAAACGTGCACGTTTAATTTCCAAAAATATTTTTTTTTTTTTAATTCCTTTTCTTATGAATTATTTTCAAAAGCCCAAAAATATTCTCCGTTACCTCTTATCCGTTTAATTCTTTCTTCTTATCCTCCATATTGTTTAATTCTTTCTTATGACGTCATTTAACCAACGTGAGTGTACGGGGTGTGGACAACCATGTGATGGTTTTTATTGTTATCAATGTACGTGCCTGCAATGTGGTGTTAATCTTGTATTTGGAAATTGTTTAAATTGCACTTATGGATATGGAAAGCCAATCACTTGTTGTGGGTGTGAAGGACCGTTAAGAGGAGGACTTTGTTCGTTTTGCGCTTCGAGAAATGAAAATTCATTCGCTAATGATCAAAAACCGAATTATTTCAATAATGATCAAAATTTTTCCGACTACCCTCCACAACCCCAGTACGAGACGTATTCTTGTGAGTTATGTGGAAACAATGCTCATTTTGGTTACGATTTTTCACTTCAAGTTCCGTTTGTTTACAACCCGGACCCGTGTTTCGATCAAAACTATGATAATAATTTTCCACTAACTTCACCGAATTTTTCACAACAATATCTTTGTTGTGAAAACTGCGGGGGTCCTCATGAGAATTTTCAGTGTCAACCGTTGAACCAAATTTTCTATAAACCTAATCATTGCTATAATTCTAATTTTTCTGGTTTTGACCAACTTCAACCCCCGTAGTTTTCCGTCATTCATCATCATCCTCAAGCAACGGATACAGAATTGTTGCAAGCTAGAGAAAACTTAATGGAAACCATTCAGGCCTTTTTAAAGGAGTATGATCATATACCTCCTGAAGAAAAGTGCATGGCTTTATTTCTAGCCAAGGAGAGATTTGGTGAAATTAAGCATGCTTTGACGGACAAGCAATATCGACAAGAGGATATTCAAGAATTGATAAGTAAACTCCTTGAAGATGTGCGAAATATTAGTGAAGAGCTATCAGAATATATTAATTATCCAAGCTGGAATCGTCCTACTATTTTCTTTGACGATGATGATGAGTATACTAAAATATATAGCAAGCCTAAAGCAATTACAGCCAACTTACCGATCGAGGAGCCCGATAACTCTCTAAGTATGGGGGATGAGCATCTTAGCACTATTCCAGAAATGGAATCAGACAAATTAATAAAGTCTAGTGTTAAGAACCTTGTCCCAATCCTAAGTGAGTTCGAGGGTATTTCCAACTATACGTGTGATGTGCCCATTTGTGAAGATCCGTCCACTTTTGATGCTTTGAGCGATCATTCTGAGCTTTTATCCGATTCAAACGATGATGACACTGCAAGTGATGACGATTCTTTTGAGGACATCGAGTACGTTAGCTTGGAAGAGGTAAATGATGTTGACCAAGAAGAGAAAGAGTTTGACTTAGAAGATATTCTTTAAATCCAAGACGTTATTCTTCGTGAGAAATTATTAAACATCAGTCGTCTTATTACTAATATCGAATCTTTGAAAGACAACCCTACTCCTGATTGTGTGTTCAAGTCTCCTTCTTCATTTCCTATTCCTGTCACGGATAGTGATTCATTCTTTGAGGAGTCCGATACTTCTCTTTCTCATTTGGATAATAGTTTACCTGAATTCGAGACTTTTAGTGATCATACGGAAGAGACGAGAAGTGGCAGTACCACTACTCATGCTAATAACTCTCTTCCCGAGTATGATTCGTTTCTTTTTGAGGTTGAGCCCGATCAGGGAGGGTTAACTAGCGTTGTTATGGACGAGATTTCTGATAATTCGACAAATGATCCTCTTTTGGAACTTCCCGAGTTTGAATCATTTCATTTTGATCCGTCATTTCCTCGTCCTCCTCCGGAACCACCGGATGTTGAGATTTGCTTAAATTTTGAGCCCGATACGGCCATGATAAACAATTTTGATGAGCTTAATGAAGACGAATATTTTGACCCAGAGGGAGGTGAGATTGATGTTTCTCAAAATGTTGAAGATGACGATTCCTTCACATTTGTCATTCGGACTTTTCTCCCGTTTCTCACCTACCCTGTGGATTCTCCTTTACTTCTCTCCACCGGGAGTGAAGACACCATTTTTGACCCCGGCATCTCCACTTAGAGCCGGTGGCATCTCATCGGGATGGAACTTTCATGTGCTTTAATGTTTATCCAAACATTAATGAAAGCCCGATTGAGATTTTCTTTTCCATTTGCTTCCCCATGGACAACTTAATTCGGGGTCGAGTCAAGCTCGTGACTCGGTTAACAAAAACAAGCGTTTCTATCTTCTTATCTATTTTCTAACAATTAATGTGAGGGGGCTCGCCTCTTTCCTTTCTCGTGTTTTGTGTTTTGTGATTTTATGTCCAGGATACCCGGATTTTGAAGACTCTCGTGCTCATGGTTTTGTCCATTCATTCGAGCTTCATATCCTCAGCTTCATTTAGGGAATCCAATATCCTAATCTTATCGATTATCGTTTATCTTTAGCATACTTAATAAATGGCTTTAGATTTGCGTAGAGAACCCTTAATACTTGAATTATGCCTTGAAATTAGTATGGGGGTGACAGTCTCACATTGAGGACAATGTGTAGTTTTAGTATAGGGGGGGGGGATCTATCGATTTGATTATGTCTGCAGCCTTCGTTTTCTCGCAAACCCGTTTTTACCACCAAAATTTCAAGAAAATGAAAAAAAAAATTAAAATTTTCAAAAATAAAATAAGTGTTTTGTCATAATTTTGACTTTCCTACTGGGTTGAATAAAAATAAATTTTGACTCGATCGAGCGTGTTGAGCTTTAGCTTGTTCCTTAACTTTTAGGCTAAGCGTTCACGGAAATTTGTGAAGAACGAAAAATGATAGAGTTAAGTATGAGTTCGATGCTAAACAAGGATTAGTTGGAAATCTTAAGAACTCATGTATGTAATTTGTGACTTTTTCTCCCATAAGCTCTTAACCGGATTAATATACGTGCTGTTTTGGTTATTAAATAATCCAACAATTTTTTATGTAATATATAACAAAAAATTTAGTCTTAGTTCAAACTTATACTTGAATTTTTCAAAAAGAAGTCTTCTCTGCTAAAAAAAATTAATAATAATAATAATAATAATAATAATAATAATAATAATAATAATAATAATAAACTGTGGGCTGATAAAAGTTTACTACCTCTTGCCGGCTCACAACCGATGTGGTAGTCTTCTAAAGAAAGCCCATAGTAAGAATAAAAATTCGAGACTGATAAAAGTTTGTTGCATCTTGCCGGCTCACAACCGATGTTGCAGCCTTCTAAAAGGTCGAGGGTTAAAATTGCATAAATGTAAATATTAAGTTTTAAATAATAATTAGATTTCTTTTTGTTAAATCAAATATGCTTTGAACTTACTATACTAATTTATAAGCGATGTATATTCGGGAACCTAAGAATTTTTGAACCTAAGAGTCCGAGTCCCGATACTAGTCTCTGTGGGGTGTCAAAAGTCTGGTCACTTAGCCGCAAGGTTGGGATGTGCAGAGACGAAAGTCGCTACATAGGATGATCTCGCCTTCAAACTCATTATTCTTGGGAAGAACGTGAAACATAGTATTTTGCAAAATGTTGATGCATGGTTGAAATTCAAAATAGCACATTCACCTAAGATATAATAAATATCGGGAGTGAAAAGTTCACAAGTTTTAAATATGAGTAGTGTTAGCATCTTAACTGATAGTTAGCTATGATTTCATTTTAAGCTTGTTTTGGAGCGAGTGAAAAGTCGGGGATGATGAATTTATCCTTTTTGGGGGCATTTTCGGATCGAAATGCATCTTGTTCTATGATCCCTAACGGTTATGAAAATAAAGAAAGTCAAATAAGGTAGTTAGTTGCTTAAAAAGAAAAAAAAATGTGTGTAGTAATAAATGTGTATTTGAAAATGGTCAAAATGGGGCTTCTCTAAACTTTTGATTCTTTAATTCACCTCGATGAACACTTAGCTACTTTTTGAGGTAATTAGTCGAGGGGGATCAAGATTCTTAGTTTTCTAAGTGCTTACTTATAGCATTGCGTGAGGACACGCAATATCTTAGTAGGGGGGATTTTGGTATGTGTTTAATTACACATAACTTTGACCATTAAAATCGGACTTAAATGACTAAAAACGTACCAAAAATACATTGTATTTGTATGTTTTATGCAGGTAATGGATATCCAAGAAAAGGACAAAAATTAAAGCCAAAACGACAAAACCGAGCACGAGAATGGAAAGACCGTGAGAAGTCAAAAAGACAAAGTCAAACAAAAAAAGTCAAAGACAACCTCAATTGCCAAAAGTGGGCCCACCCGTACCCACCTAGTAGGCCCGGGTCAGCCCAATTATATACTAAATCCTTATAAAACCTCTTTTATACATACCCGGCCCAAGTCCTAAGCCCAAACCCCCTTATAACAAACCCGTTAACCCCCAACCCCTTAACACTGTTTGTCACAAGGACCTTCCATGAAATACCACATACCACCTTGGAGGACCATAATTGCCAAATGCCAAAATCTTTTTACCCCACAAAGGACCATACGTACAATAGTTATACACACCCTCAGGGACTAACTTTGCCAAATCTCAAAACCTTTATACACCACAAGGACTTAACTTGCAATATCAACATACAAATTGAAGGACTACATTTGCCATTTCACCAAACTTATACCCTGCACCCACTTAAACCAATTTTCCCACCCTAAAAGACATTGTATATCTCTCACACTTTGTGCGTGTTTGTTAACCCTGCAACATAAGACAAAACACCCTTCACAAAACAACAAAACCT
>BQNB010002029.1:0-75306 GCA_026074375.1 Tanacetum coccineum | reverse complement strand
GGTAAATCCCAATCCCTTCACTCGTCCAGCGTGGCAATTAAGATTCGAATACTAAGTGCCCATGTCAGCATCAAAAACGTCATCAACAGCCTTTGATTGGCCACGTTATATCAAGGGAATGACACGCGGGGCTCAAAAGAAACACACAAAGATGGAAAAATTACACTGAAATCAATGCAAAAGAAGCACACCACTCCAAAGAAGTGGGATTGCCAGCTTGGCAATCCGTGTGCTCACATTCCAATCCAACGATCACAATTGAGGATCCAATGATTGAAAGAATTTGAGGGCCAAGATAAAGACCAAGGGGAGCGTCTTTGAGGACCTAGAAGCTTCCTTTTCCTGCTATAAATAAGAGGCCACTCTCACTCACAAAGGATATCTAGGGTAGCTTAGTGTAATTTTTAGTGTAATTTTTAGATAAATGTAATTTTTAGCTTATTGTTTTTTTAATCAAAGTAACTTTCCATTTCAAAGCATGTAATCAATTTTAATATCAATTTAAAGTTAAGTTTCATATTGTGCTTTTGTTAAATCCTGTTTTTAGCTTTAATACATAATTGGTTTAATAAGCTCTTTTAAGCTCTCTAAAGTTCAATAAGCTGTCATTCAATTCATAAACTAAGCTACACTCTCATTTAAGATCTTAAAGCTTAAATGAGCTTATCTTATTCAAATTCACTCCCAAATTACCTCAGCTTATTCTTGGAAGGGAAACCAGACATGGATGGGTTTCCAGGACCTCACTAGCTTATCTATGATAAGCTAGAGCTTGTTGATAGCTCACAAGAGCATTTGATAAGCCTTGTTTAGAGCAAAGGCTATTGTAAGTTCTCAAACTCCTTTTATAGCTTAATTTTGAATTTTAGCTTATTACTGCTTATTATTGTTTAGTTTAGTTTAATAGTGCTTATTATAGTTGTTAATGCTTATTATGTTTGATTGTTAGGTTTAAATTCTTAGTTTACTCTTATTTGTTATAAAAAGTGTCAAAAATTAAAAAATATTAGCATAGTTAAAAAGCTTATTGTTCTAGCTTATTAGTTTGTTTAAATCTGCTTATTAGGTCTTATTATAGCTAAATGATATCTGGTATTTGCAACTTATTCTTTAAATTTCAAATTTATATGCTTAGTTTAGATTTTTACATTTTAAATGGGTGTTTGGCATGACAGTACTAACTGAGAGTTAGTACTGCTATAGGCCTTCTAGTCCTTTAATTTGTGTTTAAATCTAATTTGGTTAATAAGGTCTGGATTTAAAGCTGTTATTAGGAGTAATCTAGTTTTTAAAAGTGTTGAGTTAGTTTTATGAATCTGTTGCCTTAAGCTCAGATCCTTAGTCTCATTTAGCTTAGATTTATTTTTAGTACTCATTTTGCTTTAGCTTTTGTTTGTTATTAAAAAAGTAGTAAGAAATTAGATCATAGCCTCACTTCTTTAGTTTCTTAAAATTTGACTTCAACATGTCAATTGCATCAGATTAGGAAAAACTGCTAATAAACCACTTTCAAGTTTAATTATCAAAGGGTAGAAGTAGATAATAGGATTTGATTTCAAGAGCACAAGTAGATTTTAGGACAATTTAGTTATATTAGGGCTTATTTTGGTTTAAAAAGCTTGTTAGAATATCTGTTTTTGATCTGCAATTTAGCTCTTTGTCTTTTCATTTAAAAAACCAAAAATAAGGTAAAACTGCATAAGCAGCTTTTTCATTAAGCATTTGAATTTCAAAATACTTTTCAAAAGATGTTTTAAGTAGCTAATAGGTCAAGTATTAAGCTGTTGTAAGCTAAAAGTTCATAAGGATCTTTAGCTTATTGAAAAATAAGCTCAAAGTTGCCCTTAAGGACTGTTTGGTTAACAGTTTGTACCAAACTGCTTATTTAAGATTTTTAGCTTATAAGCCCTTAGTTTTTGTTTAATTTCTGTTCAAATTAGCTTATTAGGGTGATATTTAGTTATCCATAGCTAATAAGGGCTAGAATTTATCTATTAGTCCTTATTCTTTAAAAATCAGAAACATAGGTAATTTCAGCACAAGTACTTTTTTAATTGGCTTTCCTCTTGCTTATTTGATTTTCAAAAATATTTTTCTGATTGTTGTTATAAGTAGTGTTTTAGCCAAGCTTTAAGTAGGTATAGAGCTTATTTCCATAAGGATCCGTTTGTGTGCTTAAAATTAAGCTCAAAGTTAGCATTTAGGTTGTTTGGTATGCAGTTTTAGATTAAGAGCTTATTTGGATTTTCATCTATGCTATTAGTTTTTGCGCAAAGTTAGTTCTTCTAGCTTATTAGGTTAGTAACGGGATAGACCTTTAGCTTATATCAGTAGCCTTAGCTTAATTAGATGGCTTAAGTTTTGAAAAAAAAAAAGCCCAAAAAGAAGCCAAGTTGTTCTGTGGTAATGTGCTTAATTACACATACCAATTTTCCATTTAAAAACGACTTAAATGACAAAAACGTACCAAAAATACATTGTAATTTGTATGTTTTTGCATTTGTAATTGTAGCAGGAAACGGATATTCAAGAAAAGGAACAAAAAGAAAGCCAAAAACAAACAAATCCAAGCACAGGGTGGAAAGGGCAAAGTCAAAAGTCAAGCCAAATGAAGAAAATACAACTTGAGGGGCTAAAACTGCCAAACCTCAAGTTGTATTGCAAAAGAAAAAGACAAGGGTCGAAATTGCAAAAAAAAAACTGGGCGAGAGTAGTTATAAGAAAGAGGGGCCAAGCTGCCAACCTACCCAAACCTCCTTTCTCCCAGCCCAAAATAAAACCTCCCATCCAGTTACAACTAGGCAACTTGGACATGTCTTCCCATACCTCCTACCCTGCAAAAAAACCACTCACACCCTAGAAAAATCATTTCAAACCACATCTTTCAACCACCCGCCCGCCCCCCCCCCCCCCCCCCCCAGTTGTATAAGTGCCAAGTTGGTAATCCTTCACCATTCCCAAGGATTTTCGATGGCTGAGATTGCCTCCAAAGAAGCACAAATGAAATAAAAGGCTGGGATTTGTTGTAGAATCCCCTCACACAACAAGCACACTTGGTTGAAGCTCTCACAAAAGAAACACAAGCTGCAAGTCCAAGAGATGAAGACTTCGGCTATAAATAGAGCTTTTTGTAAGCCTTTGAGGCATCTAGTTTTTAGTTTTTAATTAATTTCAGTTTTTAATCTTAGCTTAAAATTTTAAGTCATTTACAGCTTTTACTTTCAGCTTTGTAACACTTTCAAGTTTTAATACAATTTGAGTTTTAAATCAATTTACAATTCCAAGTGCTAAGTTTCTTAATTGTGTTGTTTTGTGTTCAAAAAGTCATCATTACAGTTTACTTATAAGCTGTTTTCATTAAGTAAAGATAAATAAAAAGTTAAGTAGTTAAGAGAAAATCACAAATATCACTCTCAATATACCCCCAAGGCCTATGTTAAGATGATAAGCCAGTTTCTGGATGGGCTTATGACTCTTAATAGCTTGTTTTAATGCAAGCTAGAGCTTGTAATTCATTGTTCGACCCTGTTTTGGAGCAAGGGTGGTGTAAGTTTTTTAATCTTAATTAAGGTCTGCTTTTAAGTGTCTTATTTCGTTAATTGATAATCTGTTTTTAGTTAATATAAAAAGAAAAATGATTTTTGAAAACTTTCAGGGGTATTTTCATCTAGCAGTACTAACCTGTAGTTAGTACGGCTAGTTCAATTTTGGAACAGTACTAACTTAAAGCTACCAGTACTAACTCCAAGTTAGCACTGTTAGTTTAAACTGTTAGTACTGGTGGTTCATTTTAGCTTATCAGCTTATTATTTCTGCTTATTTAAGATTTCTTTAGCTTTTTAGAGTAGATTAAACCATTTTCCTTTACTGTTTTTAGAAGTAAGCTTATTTAAGCTTACTTTCCTTTTCAAAGTATTTTCAATAGTGTATCAGTTTGTAGCTTTTTAGCTTAGTTGTCATTCTAGTTTATTTTAGTTGCTTATTCTTAGGCCTGAGTGCTTATTAGGGATAGTTAAATATCTGTTTTAGCTTATTTACTTATTTCTTGTTTCATTATGTTTTGTTTAAGCTAGCAGTACTAACTTTGAACTAACAGTACTAACTTAAAGCTAGCAGTACTAACTCCAAGTTAATACTGTTAGTTAATACTGTTAGATAATACTGATAGTTAATACTGTTAGTACCGTTGTTAGTACTGTTGTGTTTCTCTTGTTTAAATTAGCTTAATTACATGCTGAATTTGCTTATTTAGAGTTAGTTTAGCTTATTTGTCTGTCTTAGTGTAATAGTAAGTGTTTTTACATTTCTAGCTTTTATTTTTGTTCCAGCTTATTTTCTTTGCTTATTTTTATGTGCATTTGCTTATTAGTATTAGCATCAAATCATCCCTTGTCATGTTCAAACACCAATCATCAATCGTCTTTCGATTTTCCATCTCTAGCCTCGTTGGGACATAACGACCCGGGAACACTCTATACTGCTTCCGGTTTACATTGGTCTCGCGTGATTCTGATCCCTATTTGTTGTGTATTTATATTTGTTTATATTGATACATATTTAAGGGGTGAGTTCGCGCGAGTCAGTATTCCCGCCTGTCACGTGGGTGACCCGGGTTCGATCCCCGGCAGCGGCGCCAAAAACTTGATACGTTGTTAAATTATATATACGTATAATATGAAAGTATAAGAAATTCACTAATAATCCTTGAGGACAAAGATTAAAAGTAAATTCTACACAATAATATCGTATGTTAACCGGTAAGTGTTCACCGGGTCGTTTATACCCCAAGAATTATGAATTGAAGCCCCGTTTTTATTTGGACAATGATTTGAATGGTTTCAAAGTTTTTGAATTGGTTTTCTATTTCTATTAATAAAAACACATAAAACATATAAGGGAAAGTAAACACTAAAGCAATTAAGAAATTAAACACGAAAACGTTAACGGGATTTAAAGAAAATGCGACATTTAAGCAATTAAAGCAAATTTAAACCCTACAACTTCAAATCTAATTTTTATAAATCCTAAATGACAAAATAAAATTTTCACAAAAAGAATTATATTTTTTTGACTTTTATATTATTTATTTTGAATTAGAAACTAATTTATCTAGATAATTAAGTAAGAAATATAAACTAAACCTTAAAATGTCTAGAAAATTATTGAAAAGGACTTCCTATGACTGATTAGAATTAGGTAAAATGATAGCTTAAAAATTTTGCTTAATGAAAAAGCAGAAAATAAGCAATAAGGCTCGGATAAGCTAAACTGAAAGAGACTATATGAATTAAATGTTGTAAAGATAGTTTGAAAAAGTCCCAAGGGCAGATGGTGTTTGTGTGTGGTGTTAAGGCTTTGGTATGAAAAGGGGGAGGTCACAGGCTCGACCCCTGTGACCTCTCTTTTTGAGAAACTATTTTTTTATTTTTCTTTTTGACAAATTAATGAAAAGCTGGAAATAAACAACTTTTATGAAAACACTTTTTCTGAAAATATGGACTATTAAGCCGAAGGAATAAAGCTGGCTAAAAGTGACAGATATAGATAATTAATTAAGACTTTTAATTAAAAATTTTGCACAAATTTTTTAGACTAAATAAGCAACTTAGAACTAAAAAGCTAAAAACCTAACAAAATCTAAGATCTAATAAGCAAATAAGACAAGAAATAAGCAACTAAATCAGCTGATATTACTACCAAAGAAGCTCAGCAGTACTAACTAAAGGTTAGTACCGCTAGCTTTTACTTAAAGCTGCTTAAGCTTCTAAAACCTTAATAAGCTTTTTGAAAAAGCTTAAAAGCTGAGCTTATCTAATCCATAACACCTAATAAGCACATCCGAATAACATTTCATCAAAACAATGATCCATAAGAAGAAATAAGCACTTAAAACTCTTTACTCAAAACAGTTTCAAAACAGACAAAAGGGCAACTTTAAGCTTATTTTTAAGCAAGGAAAAAGATCCTTATGACTAAATGACTTTTACCACTTGAAAATTTATCCCATAACCTACCTTAAACAACAATTGAAAAGCATTTTGAAACCCATTTAGGCTAAGAAATTTAAGATTGAAAAAAACTACTTGAATTGTTTTTACACTATTTTTTTTCTTTTAGTTTTTAATGAAAAGAACAAAGCATTGATTTGCAGACGTAAAACAGATACCTAAATAAGCTAATTATTACAAAAATAAGCCCTAACAGATCTAGAGTGTCCTATAAACTACTTGTGCTCTAAGTTTGAAAGGCTATCATACTTATGGTTGCTGAATGTTCAGCTTAAAATGGCAAATCTATTTATGTAGATGATGCATTGACAACAAAAACAAAAACAAGTTATTGCAGACACTAATAATTGGTTTCAATACCATTAAATGACTATACAAGAACAAAATTGAACCAAAATACAGCTTGAACCATTTAAGGCGCAAATGAGCTTATGAATCTGAGTTTTATGAACTCGATATTTAAGTTAACAAAACAAACGCTGCTATAAGCTAGATTAACTAAAAAAATCCTTTAAACCTAATAAATAACTAACTATGAGATTTAAATTTAGTTTTAAACAACCAAATGGCCTTTGAAAGACACTAACTCAAGTTAGTGATGTATGAAACCAAACACCACTTTAGCTTGCTTTTCCATTTCTTTAGCTTATGATATTTAGATTTAATGAAAAAAAAAAAAAAAAAAAATATCATATTAGCAATACCATATCCTAAAAAAGCTTATAATAGATAATGAGCACATTTTAACATCAAATAATGCTTTAATAATAAGCAAATAGCGTATCATATATTTTTTGGGGATTTTTCACATATCTAATAACAAAGCTTGTAAACGAAGAATTAAACTAACAATTGAAAATATTAAGATCTAAAACTATATAAAGTATTATAACTATTTAAACTACAATAATCAGGAAATAAAGCAGTACTAAGCTAAAGTGAACAGATTTTACTAGAAAAATTAAATGACAGGCAGACTAAGTTGATAAAGGAAAGAGGATGAGTATAACTAGGTAATCAAGAGGTGATTGCTCAAATAGAGGCCTTATAGGAGTAGCTTAAGTTATAGCTTCTGCTTAATCACTTTCTATTTAATCCTTCTTTGTACCATCAGAATTATACCTTTTGAATATCAGAGAGCAATCCAATTCCAGGTATTTATGTTTTTGTGATGAGCTTAAATAGATTTATGAAACAATTTTAGCTTACGAAACAGTAACAAAGAGCTATTCAAACCATAATGCAGTAAGGTTGAAAAATAATGAAAATTTAACCATATAAAAACAAACTTTTATTTGATTTAATTAAATGAGTACAAGCTTGAAAAAGAGAGCTACATTAATTGTAAAGAAAACTAAAACGTTCAATAAGCTAAAATTACATTAAGCTAAGGGGCTACTCTAATATCTACACTAGATATTTCCCGTAAGTGTGAGGTGAGGCTACCTTTTATAGGCAAGAGGAGAAAAGTTCTGGACCTTAGAACTCCTTTAATCTAGCCATAGTTCATCAACTGATTAGATCTTTATTTTTAGCCTTTGGATCTGAGAACTAGTCACACGGATTGCCAGGTGGAAATCTAATCATGTGAAATGATTGTGCTTTTTCATAAATTTAGTGTAAAAATCCTCAAATTGTAGTGTTTCTATTGTTGATTGGTATCATTCCTTGTGTCAGCTTAGCCTATCATTATCAAGGGTGCGTTTCTCTTTGCTTGAGCAGGAGCTTGCATTAAGAATCTCTAATCCATGTAGAATCGAGTGTATGGATTGGGGTTTACTGTTTATTTGACGAGGGTGAACGGGACGATGGATGAATAGTCTTAAATAATTTGCGCTCTTTTCTTTTCTTATCTCGTTTATTTGATCCGTCTTTAGTGTTGGACTTGGCGCTGAAAAGGGTTTTGGGCTTTTGGCTCGGGTTTTAAAGGGTTAAATGGTTTTGGGTTTATATTAGACTTTAACGACCGTTAGTCCATAAGTAACAAAGGACTAACGGTGTAATTGGTTTTGGGACTTAAGGTGAAAAAGGTTTAACATTTAAGGTCCTTTTGGTCATTACAAGGGTTTGTCTTCAAATGAGTTGACCAAGGTTGACCATGGTTGACTTTTGTTGACCCTTGCTAATAAACACCCGGCTCTTGTGTACTCTTTCCGTTCTCGTGTTCGTTTTTGTCCGGTTTTTGGCTCTTTTCTTGTGATATTTGAAATATCCGTACCTACACATCACAAAAGACAAAACACACAATATACAAGCATAATTTTCATTATTTCATCTTTTTAGGGTCATTTTTGGTATAAAACGGATATGTGATTTTTCACATATCAATGTGCATATGATCCTATCAAGACAAAGGTGGATGATTAGGAATTTAAAGGTTTGTTTAGTGTTTTGTTGGTTGACAATGTTGAGGAACAAAGTGAGATGTGAAATGAGGTGGTAGTTCTTTCATGGTGGAATAATAATGAGAGACTCAACAATGTGGTGACTCAATAACACTTGAAGATTTAATATCTTCTTTATGTTCTTCACCTTTTAGAAAGTGGAAAGTTTAATGAAGGAGCGACATTTGCATTTTGCAAATTACTTAAATATTTCGGATGAAATAATTAAGTTGTCAAGGGATATAGGAGGAATTCTAATAGTAACAAGACTATTAGAAGAGAGAAGAAACATTTAGAGGTGAGAAGAAACGTTAGAGATGAGGATACTTATTAGAAGTGAAACGACTACTAGAAGAGAGAAGAAATGTTTAGGAGTGAGAAGAATCATCTATGAATTTGAGACAAGACGTATGCGAGATGTGGTACCAAGGTTTGTATGTGAGGGGTTAAGGTGAAGTGATGGATTTTAAGTCTATCAAAAGTAAGGAATGGTTGTTAATGAGGAGTTTTCATTATTAAATTCATTGGACTCTTGGAAAAACATAAGCAAACGTGTTATGAGTGTTAGGATATGAGGATGACCCATTGATCTATAGAGAGATATTGGGTATAGGTTTGGGTGTAGAGTAGATGTCAGCTCGTAGCATAAGAGAGGAAATATTTGGTAATGGATTAATAAAAGAATGAGCGGTATTACAAGCTTGCTGACGGCGGTCTCTGCAGATATATTGGGGGCCGCAGAATAGATTGGGGGAGGGCGGCCGCGGATGCCAACAGGAGGGATGTTTGGGGAAATTGATGATTTTTTCAAAAAGAGTGACATTTTAATTTAAATTTCGCTAATTAAAAATACTTAATTAAATGCGGATGAGTAAGTTTATGTTGTCACGACATGAAATGGAACACAGACTAGAATCAAAACTAGAAGAAAAGAAGAGAACAATTTATGGAATGTGTTCCATCATCCTACAACCTTGATCGAAGAGATAATTTAACGACTCACGCTTGAGGGGTAAAGAAAGATTGTCGGCGATGTTATCTTTAGACGCAACCTTTTCGATGAAGATGTTTCCTTTTGGACATTGTCCGATGGAAAATAGTGAGTATCTTCGGTGTTGTTTTTGACGGATATTAATAATAATAATAATAAATTAATTAAAGAAAACAAATGAAGATAGAAACGAGAGCTTGACAATTGTCAACAGATTGTTGGTTGGTTTCTTGAGTATTGTGGAATGTTCATAAAACAATCATATGACGAGGTCTAAGGTTATATTAAAGGGGTTGGACTCTGGTAGCAGAAAATAAATAGTATAGGAAAGAGTAAGCCATCTCTAGGTTGTAGAGGCGGTGGTTGGAGTGAGATGGAAGAGGTTGATCGAAGATAAAGAGCGTTTTCATCAAAGAGAAAGAACGTTTTCTTCGAAGAGAAAGAATGTTTTCGTTCGAAAGAGAAGAATGTTTATAGAAGAGAAAGAATGTTTTCGTCAAAAGAAAGAATGCTTTCATCAAAGAGAAGGTGGGGGTGGGGGGGGGGGGGGGGAATGTTTCGTCAAAGAGATAGAGTGTTTTAGTTGAAGGAAGAATATTTCATTGAAGGAGAAAGAGCTGCTTTCATCGAAGAGAAGAAAAGAATGTTTTCGACGAAAGAAAGAAGGCATTTTAACTTTTGTTGTTAAACGGCTTCTTTTAAAGTAGACTTCGGATATGACTTTTAACTCTTTTCGATTTGCAAGTTATGATACTTGATTATTTCAGATGAATATTCAAAGTTGTCAAACCTACTTGGGAAGGAGCGGTTAGATAGTATTAACATGTTTCTTGAGATAGAGTGGATGATTGGATGAAAGGAGATGAGGATTAAGGGAGGTGTGAATGAAGACGAAAGGAGATTTAAAAACCATTTTCTTCGACTCTTTAACCTTTTAGATTTGTGTGTCAGACGCGGAAGGAAAATTATTATAGTGTGTGAAAAATTGAATATATTATATTATATATTATTTATTTATATTAATAATATATATATATATATATTACTATTAGATGCATAAGACATATAAATATAAGCATGCAAGTTTATCTAAGCATGCATCGACGCAATAATTAACAAGATGAATGTGTAAGACTGTATGACATCTAAACCTTATTTATCACACATCAACCTAATATAGTGTAGGTGCACAATTAACATGAATGTTAGGTAAGGATGATGTAAAGAAACATGATATTTTAAATGTAAATCATATTGTAAGCATGCTTAGCAATTACACTTTGGAGGCATGTGTTATTTAGAGGAAACAAGAGATATTTTATCCAAATGGATGGAAAAGGGCAAGCTTTTACAGCAATACCATAGATTCAATAGCTAGAAATAAAAGTTAA
Source organism: Tanacetum coccineum (assembly GCA_026074375.1). Lineage (NCBI taxonomy): Eukaryota > Viridiplantae > Streptophyta > Magnoliopsida > Asterales > Asteraceae > Tanacetum > Tanacetum coccineum. The sequence continues at coordinate 64,532 of BQNB010002029.1, read as the reverse complement.
GCATTAGATATCATTTGAAAGCAATTAATTGATTCTGTGGGAGCACGTTTATCTTGAAATTTCAAAGCACATTATGTGAATTGCTGTAGGTTAGATTTGACTAAGAGGAAACTCTAATTTCCAGTGCATCAGTGTGCACTCCTAATGAATACAAAGTCTATCGATGTAGAAGACTATTCATTAGGCATATTTAAAAAAGAGCCATTTAATCAATTAGAGAATGAATTATGAGACTATCACTAGTGAGTGTCATTCAGCTAAACACGACATTTTTTTACCGGTTTATACACGGAACCCAACTTCACTCTTAGAAGCAATTCAACCGTTAGGTCAAATTAAATTTCTAGTGCAATAGATTCTCCAGTATTCATTCTCACGTTAGACAAAATAGAATTCTTATATTTTCCTAATGAAGTATAGCAAAGATAAAATTTGTATTGTCTTTTCATACGAGGCCTACTATGACTCAACTAACATGCTTTAATTTTGGTTCACATAATCCTAATCAAGATATGTGGAATTCTAAGGTTGAATGAGAGAGCAAGCAAGTTGTTGTAGCTATAAGAAAGAATGAGTCATCTAGGACCTAGGAGCATGCTTAAAAGTAACACTGTGTAATGCTCTATATTAAGAGTGTTCAAAGAATGCACCTTTGCATGTCTTTTATGAAATAAATCTAGTTAAGGTTATTTACCTTAATAGATCTTTGTTTGTTTTTTGTAGAATAATGATGATTATTAAAACTAAGTTTTTAGTTACATCTATGTTTAGACTTTTAAGCATGATTGATCGGGGAAGATGTTTAAATCTAATGCCATAGGGCAGATCTACCTAAACCGAAGATGAATTTAGGACGAAGGATCCATCGATCCGTGGAGGTGCCAAATTTAGGCAAGGATCATATTTCCATTATTTGGGAGATGATGTTAATTTTAGGTTATTAAGAGAAACTTATATAAGTTATAACAGTTCTCGGTTTGAGTTTTCAAAAATCAAAAATGACATCCAAGTCTTGCTTATCAAGTTGGAGTGCTTATAAGTTTCCCGATGGAAATTCATAAGTATTCAATCATACTTAGAGTGTGTTAAGTTTAGCATGTATAACTTTACCATAGCTAATAACACAAACATTTAAACAATTTAGACTCAATGAAACATCTTCATTGCAAGTGTAAGTTGCAATTTTATGACTAATCTTGTTGTCTTGCAATCGACTTTGTGATTTCATGTAATAACCAAAGATGGTTAAACGTGTATACTCGGAAAAATATCTATGGTCATTTGATTGATATTTTCATGATCTAGATAAATCCTAGTCTCGATTTCAAGTTCATATTCTAATTTTGTAATTAGATTGAATAGTGAGATTGATTATCGTTTGAATAATAATCATCTTCATATTCAAAATCCTCTTACGATCACCTATTGAAAGAAAGCACAAAAATGGTTTGTGGAATATGTTAATTCCTTCCTAATCTAACCGTAGATGGTTAATTAAAAGGGTTCTCATTTGGGGTGAGAAATAATAGATTATTTGGTAAAGTAAGAGAGAGTTTTGATAAGAAGATAGTTTGAGTTTTGAGTTGTGCTTTTGAATTGTCTTGAGCAAGTTAATATGTTGAGCATTTGTCATGTTTGGCTTTCCGAGAAACAGGACTTTACTAATTGCATTGCAGGGTAAATTACTTGAGTATTTTAGATGAAGATTTTCATGTCGGTCATCATTACTTTATTGTGTATTTTATGGATATATTTGCCAAATTTTAGATACACCTATTGGACAAGTAGACTCAATTGACATCATCTACACAAGTGTGAGGTTTGATCGATGATATTTTATCGTAGTGTAAAGGGATGATATTCTTTTATATCCATCGAGTGTGATTGAGTATGTAGGTTTAAGTAAAATCTCTTGTTATTTTTGTATAAATCTTAAAGCAAGAAAATAAGAACCGAATTTCTTTTGTCATACTCACAAATTGTCATTTAGATTCGATTAATAATATCAATTATAGTTTGAATACATGAGTTGATTAATATTCATTTTTTTTTTTAGAATTCTTTCTTGACCCTCACGAACACAATTTTAGAAAGGAGACAAATAAAGGGTTTTCATAGTGTGTTTCATTAATCCTAAGACTAGTTGTAAGTGTGAGGTTATGAATAAAAGTTAATTTCTTACTTCAGGATTTGTCATATGTTTTGCTTGTGCGAAAAACTATTTGTTGTTATGCAATAGTATGGATTGGTTTTTTGATATTTTATTAGTGTTATGAATGATTTTTTTAACCATTTTAATAAACACACATCTTTTGTAAAATACTATATGTTAGTAAAAAGAATATAATTATGAGTGTGTGTTAGAACAATGCATAGCAACAAGCAAAGTTAACAAAAAAAATACAACTTCTTTTACTTAGATACTAATGTTATTAATATGATTTTCTTTTGTTTTAACAACCCAAGGTAAACAAGGAAGACGTTGAAAAGATTTAGGACCATCTTATTGGAAGACAGTAAAAGTGTTTGAAATATTTTAGTGACGGATTTTTACATATGATATTAGTACATTATTTTCCAACACATGACAGACTATTTAACTTTGTTTATTTATGGGTTACTACACTCAACATAATTCAGATGGTGTAATGTAAACTTGTAAAATAGAGTGATCTATGCCTATATGCAGCATGCCCAACAATTTTGCAACTTAACGCAAGAAATCTAGCGTAATTCCTATTATGCATAATACGAAACTAGTAACATACAAATAGCATACATGGCACATGTGTTTAGATAATATAATTAGATCAATTACAAATAGTAATGATTAAAATTAATATCAATTAACCAAGTTGAAAACAAAAGATTAAACAACATTAATCAACTAGCATACATAAGGATATTCGTCGTCTTGTGTATTAGATACAACGATGTATACTTAGCTCGATTTTATTGAAAAACAAAATGTTTCTCCCACATTTTAAAAAAAAAAATTAATCAAAGATAGTGTTTTCAAGGATAAGTTGACTTGAAAGAAAATGTAATACCCGTTTTTTTTTTTTTACGTCAAAACGAAACATACAGTTTTGACCACTATGTAGTATTTTGCATTTGTGATGACTTTAGTTTAGAATAAGACTTGGAAGAATTTTCAATGACCTACGACTATTATCTTCGAAATGGCTGGTGGTGGCAGACTTCTAGGACTTACGACTGATTTTCTATGATTTTTCGAAGTTTGCCAAAAATGACGCGAAACGCCAAGCGCCCCCATAAAGGTGACGGCCCCAGATATATTAGGGGGATTCGCTCGAACATATATTGGGACACGCCACGGGTGACCCAAAAAAATACGTTTTGGTTATATATATTTGGTAACATTTATTATAGGGACTAGGACTTAGGGGTTGTTCAACAATAAAGGCAATGTTTTAGACAATGATTTTTATTCTAGGGCTTTACAAAAGATTGTATTAACACTTACCAAGCTTTTTAAGAATATTTTCATTTACGTTAGTTTCGAGGTATATTTAACAACAAAACTAGTACGAATCAAGCAACAAACACTTTTCATATTTAATCCCCCTTTAATGGCGTATTTGTACATGGATGTATTTTTATTTCTAAAAAACTATTTGTTTGCTGAAAATAGAGCGACGTGGCTTGATACAAATGTGGAAAAGTAGAAGGAGGGGGGAGGTTGACTACGTTTTCTTTAAAAACTTTAAGATGAAGAATTACATCACTCTTTTACCGGCGGTCCCATATATATATGGGGGCCACCAATTATATCAGGGGGCCGCCTGATTTATGGGACCGCCTCCAAAAAAAGTTTTTGGACTAGATCTTTTGTATCAAATCACCAATCAAGTTTGACGCAATATGAGAAGTGTCGATCATAGATTTACAATAGCTAAATCATATTATAACAATATAACCACACTCACAATATTTAGCATAAAGAGCTACACAACTTTAACTAACAGGATATACACAACCATTCACACAATCATGAGTACAATGCAAGTACAAAAGTAAAGCGATAAATGTAAATAAATAAGTAAAGAGAAGGGTAAAAGAAAATGCAAACCGACATGATGATTTATAGTGGTTCGGTCACGAAGCTTCTCTCCGCCCTACTTCACTCCTCGATTATCCAATGCGAGATTTAACTTCATAATCATACAAGCAACTTTGTGGGAGGAAAACCTAATACCAATGCTTACATTAAATTTTCCGACACTAAGTAGAAGTCGAGTTCTTTTCGAGGTACACCAAACTGTTTATGTTTTATAGCCCAACATAAAAACCTTGTGTTTTATGGCTTTAAACACATAAAGTAGTCCAACATTCCATTATTTTGACATAAGCTAAATGTCGAGTCCTATCTTAGCTAGAACCAATCAAACACTTCACAATGTATTTTAAGGCCTAAAAATATAACCAAACCCACAATAACCATCCACAAATATTACATCATTTGGGATTAAACACTACTAAAGCTTGGAAGAATGGATCGATTCCTATATATAAAAATGTTACAATCGACTAACTAGTGACTACATCACTTCAGATTTGAAGATGATGAAGTTCTTCTCTTGACATGAGGTAGAGGAAAATGATAGGAAGATTGGATCACCATTTAAACAGATTAAATTATGTTAGATGATCAAGAAATTTAGACGAGAGAAAAGAATTTGAAAAATTGTGCAAAGAGGGTTAATTTTTTACAGGAGAGAGTGTTAGTATTTATAGGCAGGGAAATCCAACGGTCAGCTGGTGAGGTTCCCTGGCGGTCCAATATATATATGGGGGCCACCCTAGGCACTAAGGGGGCGCCTATAGCTGACGGATTTCTGTCATTTTGTGAGGAACGGTTTATTCTGGGCTGAGCTATATTCAGTTCTTGGGGGGAAAATTCTGGATTCAAAATTTGAAATTTCAAATAAAACACTTTAGTTTTTGTTATTATTAGCAACTATTTTGTATATTTTGTGAAAATTATAGTTTGTGAAAATGTGATGGATTAATAGAAAAATAATTTCTTGAGCTCTAATCATGTTTAATGATTGTTGTACATACCTTATTGTTTGATTTAAGTTCGGTGTAAAAATAATGTTCGTCTTGATGCATACTTGAGATGTCGAGAGATGTTGATGCATGTATGCATTGATGATTTGTGATTACGAGTAACTTGCGCACTTTAGGTTATGTATTACAAGTCACATGTTTGTCATCACCAAAACATAAAGAGATCGTATAGATTAAATATCGTAATATTTGCATGAACAATATCCCCATTTTGATGATGACAAACTAGTAAACTATAGCACATAATTAAAGTTTAAAGTTACTCGTTTACACTTCCTATCCCCTTTTGTTGATAGTAAAAGGGTATGTTATAGTGTGATTTTGTTGGAGATCTAGGTGGAGGTTTGAGGAAGAAGAATGAGAAGAGGTCACGGTCGGGTATTTATGTTAGAGGAAAGAGCAGAGGCTATGTGTCGAGTATATAGGTTTGAGGGTTATTATGAGCTGAGAAGATGTGAGAAAAATAATGGTGAGGAGATTTGTGTGTTCTTTGGATAGTATAGAAAAGGTCATGAGGAGTGTGAGAAGTAGGCAAGACAAGAGGGTGGTATTTCGAGGTGTTAGGTTGAAGGAATGAGGAAAAGGTAGGCGATCCAAGTATATTGGTTGGGGGAATGAGAACACAACATGAGAAATAAGGTTGTGGTGGTTTTGTGTTTCTTAAGGTCGAGGGTGATTTTAAAGTGGAGAAGATGAAGTATTTGGAATACAAATGAAGCCCTTCTATATTGACAATCCCAATCTTGTCTTCTATACAGGGAGAGAAGCTTGATATCTAGTAAAGTCTTTACATATGGTTTAAACCAACTCAAGTATTTACCCACATATCTCCTAGCTCCCCTTTGCTCATTGCGTCCCCATGATAATATTATTCCTTGTATATTGACTTTAACGGATCCATGGATCAAATAAATTTCCATCGATGCTCAAGAAGTTTCGTTGACATTTAAATGAGTAGAGCGTTGCAGGTTGCTCCCTTCGGTGTATGCTCCCCCTTGTTTGGGGAACAAGGAATCTAAGAATTGTTGTGCTATTAAAACAAAGTAGTAGGACAAGTACACTATTACAATAGCAAAACATTAGCGGGGTTACTAGAATGCAGCTTCTAGTTTTATTATTCTAAAAGTATGGACATTTGAAAGAGAAGTAGAGATAGACAAGAGTATCATTATTTTCTAAAAAAAACCTAAATGATGAATAAAAAGACTCAAGACGTATGTTTACGAAGAAAGATTAGACCGACTTTTAATAAACGAGAATGAGATTCGTTTATTGTTTGACACAAAAATATTATGAGTAATTTAACCTTTTAAAAGTAGACGAAGTGCCTTATATCTTGGCAAAATATGTTCAAATTATATATATATATATATATCATTACTATATATTATATATATTAACTAAAAGAAAAAAAGAAAAATAGACTGAGGATGGAGACGAGTGCTCTTGGATGTGAATGACAAATGATTCCATAGAGCGAAAAGTAGGATAGGTCTGAGCGCTATAAAAGAAGGAAACGTTTTGACGAAGGGTGATAGAATATATTGTATTTCATTTGCATAACAATTGAAGTGCAGTGATCCTATCAAGACAAAAGTGGATGATTTCGGATTCAAAGGTTTGTTTGTGTTTTGTTTGGTTGACAATGTTGAGGTCAAGGTCGGATGTGAAATGAGGTCGTTCTTTATGGTGGAAGAAATGAGAGACTCAACAATGTGGTGACTCAATAACACTTGAAGATTGAATATCTTCTTTATGTTCTTCACTTTCTAGAAAGTGGCAAGTTTAGCGAAGGAGTGACATTTGCATTTCGCAAATTACTTAAATATTTCGGATGAAATAATTAAGTTAGGAGAGATATAGGAGGAATTTTAATAGTAACAAGACTATTAAAAGAGAAGAAACGTTTAGACGTGAGAGGAAACGTTAGAGGAGACAAGACTTATTAGAAGTGAAAAAGAACGTTTAGAAGTGAGAAGAAACGTCGAAAGTAAAAAGACTATTAGAAGTGAGACGACTATCCGAAGTGAGAAGATTATTGAGAAAGAGAGGAACCGTTTAGAAGTGAAAAGACCATTCGAGGTGAGAAAAGAGGTTTACGAGAAGTGAGGACCAAGATGTGAGGAGATTTGTGAGTATGACGATTGTAAGGATTGTATTTGAGAATGAGACGCATTTCATTATGAAATTCACTTGACTATTAACAACATAAGCAATGATGCTTGTGAGTGTTAGGATGTGAGGATGATCCATTGATCTATAGAGAGATATTGAGCATAGGTTTGGGTGTAGGAAAGATGTCAGCTCTTAGCAACAGAAAAGAGAGAGGGTATGTTTGTTTAATGATTTGAAAAGAAATGACAGATATCTCAAGCCTGCTGTCGGCGGTCCCAGATATATCTGAGGGCCGCCAGAATAGATCTGGGGGCCGCCGAACCGCCAACAGGAGAGGAGTTTAGGGCTTTACGAATTTTGTGAAAGGAGTGACATTTTAATTTGCATTTCGCTAATTAAAAATACTTAAAGTACTTCAGATGAAGTAGTTAAGTTGCCACGACGCATGGAATAGAGAATAGACTAGAATCGAGACTAGTAGAAAAGAAGAGAAAGATTTACGGAATGTGTTCCATCATTCCTAGACCTAGACAAAGACAATTTAACGATTCGCGGTTGAGGGGTAAAGAAAGAATGTCGACGATGTTATCTTCAGACGCAACCTATTCGAATGGAGATGTTTCCATTTGAACATTGTCCCGAAGGAAATGGTGACGTATCTTTGGTGTGTTTCAACAAAAAAAAAAAATAATAATAATAATAATAATAATAATAACAATAATAAAGAAGAAAACAAACGAAGATGAAGGCGACGAGCTTGACAATATCAAGACGGATGGTGGTCTTCTCGAGTATTGTGAATGTTCATAAAACAATCTTATGACGAGGTATAAGGTTATCTTAAAGGTGATAGCGGAAATAGTAGAGGAAAGAGATTAGCCATCTCTATGGTTGTAGAGGTGTGGTTGAGTGAGAAGGAAGAGGTGTTATCGAAAGATAAAGAGTGTTTTCGTCAAAGAGAAAGAATGTTTTCTTCGAAGAGAAAGAATGTTTTCGTCGAAGAGAAAAATGTTTCGTCAAAGGGATAGAATGTTTTTGTTGAAGAGAAAGAATGTGTTCGTCGAAGAGAAAGATGTTTTGGTCGAAGAGAAGAGGAGTTGTCGTCGAAAAGAAAAGGAGAGCGTTTTAACTAATGTTGTTAAAAGGCTTGAATAGGGATTTTCGGATATGACCTTTAACGTTTGCGATTGCAAGTTAAAGATACTTGAATATCTCGGATGAAATATTTAAGTTGTCAAACCTACTTGGAAGGGTATTAGATTTGCATCTAATTTTTCCGTAACAAAGAGTGGATTATTTGGAAGAAAGGGAGATGGTGATTAAAGAAATGTGTGAAGGAAGACTCTAGAAGATTTAAGACCATTTTATGACTCTTTTGAAAATTTAGATTAGTGACCCGGACGCGAAGAAAGATATTCTAGTGTGAGAAAATATATACATAGATGTATAAGACATATAGATATAAGCATGCAAGTTTATCTAAGCATGCATCAACACAATAATCAACAAGATTAATGTGTAAGACTGTATGACATCTAAACCTTATTTATCATACATCAACCTAACATAGTGTAGGTGCACAATTAACATGTAAGTTATGTAAGATGACGCAAACAAAACATGATAATTTTAAATGTAATCATCATGTAAAACATGTTAGCATTTAGCATTTAGGAGCATGTGTTATTTAGATAAACTAAGAGATATTTTATCTAAATTGCTAGAAAAAGGCAAACGCTTTTACAACAAACATGCATTCAATAGCTAAGCAAATAAACATTGAGCATTAAGATAAACATGAAAGCATATAATTGCATTACGTGGGAGCACGTTATCATCTTGAACCTTCAAAGCACATATGTGAAATGCAAGTAGTCTAGATTGACTAAGGAGAAACCTAATTTCTACTTGCTTAGTGTGCACTCCTAATGAAATACAAAGTCTATCGATGTAGACTATCATTAGGCATATTTAGGAAGAGGCATTTAATCAAATTAGAGAATGAATATGAGACTATCACTAGTGGTGCTCAATTCAGGCTAAACACGACCATTTTTACGGGTTATACCACGAACCCAACTTCACTCTTGGAAGCAATTCAACCGTTAGGTCAAATTGAATTTCTAGTGCAATAGATTCTCTAGTAGCCATTCTCATGTTAGACAAAATAGAATTCCTATATTTTCCTAATGAAGTGTAGCAAAGATAAAATTTGTATTATCTTATCATAAATGGCCTAACATGACTCAACTAACATGCTTTAATTCTGATTCGCATAATCCTAATTAAAATGTGTGGAATTCTAAGGTTAAATGATAGAGTGATACACGGTCCAAACACACTATATATATAATATAATATATACGTATATAAGGATTAGATCAAATAATAGTATAGTAAGTATTTTCCGTCGGGTTCGAGAAACAAACTTTTAACCAAAGTTGTCTCAAAAACCTCCTGGGTCGTTTTCCCTCGACGAAGCGTGAATTGAAAATCGGTTAAGTCCGTGATCGCGCATTTTGAATGGTTTTAAAGATTCTTGATTTGGGTTCCTAAATCCTACTAAATGTAAATGGCAAGTAAATAAATGCACGAAAATAAGTAAACAAGAAATGACAATTAAACACGTATCCATAAAAACGTAAACGGGAATTAAAAACGCGACATTTAAATCCTAAATTAAATAAAGTTAAACCTAAAATGATTTTCTAAACTTTTTCGACTTTTAATTGACTATTTAAAAGAAAATGCTAAGGAAATTCTCAACCGAGGGTAATTTAAGCTAAAAATGAAGAAAATGAGAACGGGAACGAAATCCCGTTCTTTAAAAAGTGAAATTACAAAATATTGACCCTACGAGAGTAAATTTAAATTCTAAGCCTAAAATATGATAAAAGAAAATTTTATAAAAAAAGAATTTTATTTTTTTTGATTATTTTTCTGTTTTTTATGAGTTTTTAAAGTTTTTAACAAAATTAATTCACGAAAATTATAAAACTTTAAGCTAAAAATCCTAGAAAATTCTTAAAAATAGCTAATGATAAAAGAAATGCAGGAAAAATGAAAAATCCTAAAATGCTAAACTAAATAAGCCTAGAAAAGCTTAATAGCACTCGAAGTGCTTATTATATCTAAAACTCAAAAGGTGTTAAAAGGATTAAATGTGCACCTTAGGACGTAAAAGTCCCAAGGGCGCAGTGGTAAGTGTGTTGGTGTAGAGTGTTATAAAAGGTTGAGGAGGGTAGAGGTCTGGGGTTCGAGCCTTGCTCACCCTTGACTTCCTCTATTCCCTTTTTTATTTTTTGCAAAAAATTTGAAAAGCAAACTTGAAAAACAGCTTAATATGAACATTTTTTGTGAAAACAACTTTTCTAAAAACTAAAAAATAAGCTAAAAATTAACTTAATACAATGACAGTAACACTTAGACTCTTTTTAAACTTTTTACTTATACTGATAAAACAAAGAAACTAATTAAGCTCAAACTTAGGAACAAAAAGCTACTTCTATCCTTAAGCTATCCTAATACATGCAAATGAGCAAGAAATAAGCAAAAAGAGCAAGCAATAAGCTGAAAAAACCAATAAGCATTTTTCACAAAATTAATTTATTAAACAGCCTGAATAGGCAACTTAAAGCTTATTTGTAAGCACTCTAATGGAACCTTATTGCAAAAAGCTGTATACCTACTTAAAGCTTGAGCTAAATTCTATCTAAATCAGCATTCAAAAACTATTTTGAAAATCAAATAAGCAACGAAAGAGCTTAATGCATTAGCCACTTTTACTTTTAACTATGTTTTTGTCTTTTTAAGAAAATTTGAAATAAGCTAAGACTTTGACCTAATAAGCTATAGACAACTTATAACTAATCTATCTAACAGTCCTAAACAAGGATTAAGCTAAAAACACTAACTAAAGCCGTTTATTAAGTATGCTAAAGATAAACGTTAGTCGAAAAGATTTAGGATATCGGATTCCCTAAATGAAGCTGAGGATATGAAGCTCGAATGTATGAATGGACAAAACCATGAACACGAGAGTCTTCAAAATCCGGGCAATTCTGGACAATAAAAATCACAAAACACGAGAAAAGAAAAAGGCGAGCCTCCTTACATCAATTGTTAGAAAATAGATAAGAAGATAGAAATGCTTGTTTTTGTTAACCGAGTCACGAGCTTGACTCGACCCCGAATTAAGTTGTCCATGGGGGAGCAAAATGGAAAAGAAAATCTCAATCGGGCTTTTATTAATGTTTGGATAAACATTAAAGCACATGAAAGTTCCATCCCGATGAGATGTCACCGGCTCTAAGTGGATATGCCGGGGTCAAAAAGGGTGTCTTCACTCCCGGTGGAGAGAAGTAAAGGAGAATCCATAGGGTAGGTGAGAAACGGGAGAAAAGTCCGAATGACAAATGCAAAAGAATCGTCATCTTCAATATTTTGAGAAACATCAATCTCACCTCCCCCTGGGTCAAAACATTCGTCTTCATTAAGCTCATCAAAATTGTTTATCATGGGTGCATCGGGCTCAATGTCGAAGGTAAAACGCTCATACTCGGGAATAGGATCATCGTTAAGTAAGTCGTCAAGAAAAATAATATCCTCTTCCGAGCCTAAATCACTTTCAATACCCGGAGGTATTGAGTCTTCCGGAACAAGAAATGTATCAACCTCCTCTACAAGAAAGTCACTGTCCACAACGGGAATAGGAGAAAAAGAGGGATTTTCAAGCACAAAAGGAATAAACGGAGTGAGTTTTACTTCGATCTTATCAATGAGAAGATTAACGTTTAATAATTTCTCACGAAGAATTTCATCCTCGATTTGAAGAATATCATTGTCAATTTCTCCTTTTTCTTTATCAAAATCGTCTTCATCAGTTCCCGGTAAAATTGGATCAATAAAATCGAGATCACCGACGAACTCCTTGGGAAGAAAATCAATCTTAGGAGATGTGATCAACATATCTTGACTAAACAAAGAGTTAATAAGTCCACATTCAGCATCAAAATTATCATTATCACAAGACGGCACATCACAAATATCTTCGAAAATACCCTTAAACTCACTTGGGATTGGGACAAGGTTCTCAACACTAGACTTTTCCGTTTTCGGAATAGTGTTAAGATGCTCGTCACCCATACTTAGAGAGTTATCGGGTTCCTCGATCGGTAAGTCTAGTGCGATTGCTTTAGGCTTTCTATATATCACAGTATACTCATCATCATCAGCCATAGGAAAATTCAAATTTATAAGAAAATTTTGAGCTGCCGGCTCCTCCTGCTCTGCTTGTTTTAGTTGAATTCCCTTGAAAATCTGTAAATCTTTCATAAGCTTAAGTAGCAATTCTTGCATAACTTTAGGTTGATTCTGCTCTTCTTCCATAGCTTGCTTAATTTTAAGAAATCTCTCTTCAGCTAGCAATAAAGCCATGCACTTTTCTTCAGGAGGTATATGATCATACTCTTTTAAAAAAGCTTGAATAGTTTCCATTAAGCTTTCTCTAGCTCCGTATCCGTTGTTTGAGGAGGATAATGAATTTTGGGAAACTGCGGGGGTTGATTTTGGTCAAAACCAAAATAAATCAGATTATAACAAAAATTAGGATCATAATTTTGGTTCATCGGTTGACACTGAAAATTTGCATGAAGAACCCCGCAATTTTCACAAGAAAATTGTTGTGGCTGACTCGGAAAATAATGTAGAGGTTGGTTAAATCCAAAGTCTTGATTGTAACAGGGACCCTGATCAAAGACGGGTGTGTTCCCTGTTTGACAATCGTAACCCGGATGAGAGTTCCCTCCACAAAATTCACATGAGTATGTCTCGTAATGGTATTGTGGAGGTTGGTTGAAGAAATTCGGTGTTTCATTATAAGAATAAGGATTTGGGTCATAGACAAACTCATCTCCGGATCCTACACTGCTACAGCTCGGACAGTTTCCACCATTAAACGGACCTCCACAATACGAGCAACCAAAATGGTTATACGAAGACATGCCAAAGAATTAAACGGATAAGAGGATAAAGAAGATAAGAATTAAATGACCTCCATAGAGCATAAACAACTACTCAAATAGTAACAGTATTAACTTTCTTTCTTCGAATAGTTATTAGCAGTATTAATGAGTTATAGCAGCATAAAGTCAACCCAAGCTGCTTCCAAATTACAGGGATAATTATTGAGAACAAGATCACAATGACTTAATAATGGGAAATTGTATCCCATTTCAATATCCTAATCAATTACAACAAATGCAAGCGATGTACAACACTAACATTTTCGGACCCATGTGATATTGGAGACCAAACGCTTGAATTTGTCTTTGTTGGAATAGGTATGCTTGAGAACATGCTTAGAACCAGACGAATGGATCAAAGATAGTGGTTGCTCCAAACATATGACCGGTAACAAGAGTTTATTCTCAACCTACAAAGCATACGACGGAGGTAATGTTGTCTTTAGAAGTAACTTAAAAGGAAAGATCATAGGCAAAGGTAAGATTTCTAATAACTCTCTTACTATATCTAATGTAGAATTAGCATTTAAACTTACTTAGTGTTGGTCAAATTTATGACAATAAGTGTCAAGTCTTATTTACAAGAATGGGTAGTGAAAATAATTAAAGATGGTAAAATTATAGGAAACGAGATTAGGAAAAATGGTTTGTACGTAATGAATTAGAGAAATAAATCTTAAGGACAATTATGTCTTCGTCACTGGTGGTGGATTAAACTCTACCTTATGGCATAGAAGACTTGGTCATGCAAATATGCGTTTAATCCAATCTTTGTCATCTAAATAATTAGTTAAAAACTTACCTAAACTAAAATATGATAAACATTTTTGTGACGCTTGTAAAATTAGGAAGCAAGCTTATACAAGTCATAAAGCTAAAAATATAGTTTCCACTAAAAGATGTTTAGAACTATTACATAATGGACCTTATTTGGTCCTATCGGCAACTTAAAAGCTATGGAGGTAATTTATACACCTTAGTTGTAGTAGATGATTATTCTAGGTATACATGGACTAGATTTCTAAAGACTAAAAATGAAGCCTTTGAGAAGTTTGAAATATTAAGTAAGAAAATTCAAAACCAACTAGGTAGTTCTATAATTGCCTTTAGAACGGCATGGTCGGAATTTGATAATGAGAGTACAATTCGGAGCTATTGTGATGCAATACGGCATTGATTTCGCAATAACTTTCTCGGCTTCCCTCGTACTCCACATCACAAATAATGGTGGTAGTAAAACAGAAAGAATAGGACTTACAAGAGAAGTTCTAGGAACATGCTTAATGAACATTTCCATTCCACAAAAGTCTTGGTGTGTTATGCTGTTGGATACGTCAAAGCTTATATATTAAATATGAATATTAATTTTGACCAATACTAGGAAAAACTCCTATGAAAAATTTCATAGGTTGGAAACCTTCTTTGGATTATTTTAAAGAATTTGAGAAGCAAGTGCTTCATTTGAATACTAAAGACCCATCTAACCAAAAGTTTCGACCCATAAGTCATTACGAACGGTGTTTTTCTAGGATATTCTCAAAATAGCAAAGCTTATGTGTATTAAATAAACACAATGAAAGTCGAAGAATCACTCAAACGTGACATTGATGTAGAGTCCTCCTAAAATAACAATTTATCACATTGGTGAGATGATGTTGGTGAAGAATAAGCCCATTAGAAAGATTACCAAATCTGTAAAATAATAATAATGAAGAAGATGAGTCGATAGAAGTTGAAGAAATCGTTAACATTAAAGAGTCCAAAAATCATCCACTAGATCAAGTCATAGGAAATCTTAATCAAAGAACCTTAGTAGATAAGTTTACTCAATGGGAATGGTTGATAACACACTTTTTACTAAGAAATCAAAGTCACATCTTATTATTGTTCAAATATATGTCGATGACATTATATTGGTTCCACGTGTCAAAACTTGGGTGATGATTTTGCGAAAATCATGCACGACGAGTTTGAGATGAGTATGATGGGCGAGTTGAACTTCTTCTTGGGTCTTCAAATCAAACAAATGGAAGACGGAATATTTTTCAATCAATCCAAGTACATCAAGGAGATGTTAAAGAAGTTTGGATTGGAAGATTCCAAACCAACCAAGACTCCGATGTCAACGGAGATCAAGCTCACCAAGGACGATGAAGCCGACTCCGTGGATAGCTCTAAATATCAAGGTATGATTGGTAGTTTACTTTATTTAACTGCAAGTAGGCCCGATATTATGTTTAGTGTTTGCTTATGTGCTCGTTTCCAAGAGAATCCTAAGACTACCCATTTAGAAGCCGTAAAGCGTATATTTAGGTATATTAGAGGAACTAGTCACTTAGGATTATGGTATCCGAAAGGAACCAGAATTAGAAAACTGTTAGTTTATACGACTTGACCACAAGTGGCGAGATTACGTTGATCGCAAAAGCACTAGTGGCGTTTGTACATTCATGGGATGTTGTTTAACATCTTGGTTCGCTAAGAAACAAACGGCCCTTGCTATCTCCATGACCGAAGCTGAATATGTCTCCGCCAGAAAGGCATGTCAACAAGCACTATGGATGAAACAAGCTCTCATCGACTACGGCATACGCCTCGAACAAGGGCCTATTTATGTGCAACAATAAAATGAAGCTATCGAGCTTAAGTAAAAACCCCGTACAACACTCTAGAACTAAACATATAGAAATCCGTCACCACTTTCTATGCGATAACGTCCAAAAGGGCAATATCTCTATAGAGAAAGTTGCATCCGAAGACAATATAGCCGATATATTTACTAAGCCTTTAAAACGTGAAGTATTTAATTATTTAAGATTAGGATTAGGAATGATGGAACTTATCATGGATAGTGATCCTTCATCATCCCAAAAATAATCGTAAGCGGAAACTCTAATGAAGTAATTATTCATTATTCAAAAGATGTTAATTCTCATTACAAGTTCCAATTACAAAACTTTCGATCCATGACATAAATTGGAGATTAGAATTTTACTAGATAATGAAAAAATATCAATAAAATGACCATAGATATCTTCAAAATCTACATGTATGGTCAATACATGAAAATTACAAAATCGATTGAAAAGGACGAAAAGAACAATCATCGAATTGCAACTCACACTTGTGTTGACGATGCTTTGTTAAGTCTAAATGTTCATAAATGATTGTGTTATTAGTAATGGTCAAATTTATGCTAAAAGATAACACACTCCTAGTAGGATCGACTACGTTGAAATTCCATCAGGAAATTCACGACAAGTTGCACGGTTCACTCAAAACTTAGACGTCGACTCTGAAAATTATATCACATACCCCTCAGTAGTATTGTAAACCCATTCCAATGCCAAAACACAACACCGTATCTCAACTTTGCTCAAGATCAACTCTGTCTGTATTTTTGGAAACTTGCGGATCTACGGATCTACATAGGTGATTTAGTGCGTTATTTAGGTGGATCTGTGTCCTTACTTAGGTGTACATATCGCGGGTCTGGTAAATAACCTGATTTTATCTATCTGGGACGACAACAATTATAAAACAAACACACTCACAAACTCATACACCAAAACCCTCAAACAAACATAACTCTAATCGGCAATTGGAGCAACTAATCTACAAGATCATCAACACAAAAATCAATCCATCTACATAATAATCTATTGAAGTGATTTCATTCTTTATTCTTTCAATTTATTTCATATCTAGGGTTTTGATTTTGATCAAATCACATAATTTGAGGCTTTTAATTTTTCTTGTTATTTTCGTACAATTAGAACTAAGATATAACAATGTATAACTACTTTGATACTCAAAAAGCATAATTGAAGCGATTCGCCAATAATTTTTGACAAAAACCCCAAGTTATGATTCTCACTTCTAGGAACTTTTCAAAACAAGGGTTGTTTAACTACATTGTTAGTACATAGGAACACTTTTTCTTCAGGCCATTAAGACTCTTGAATGTGTATACGAAATGCTTAACTCATAGGCATTGTTCGGTTCATTCATTTAGAGCAATATCAAACATAGGTTGTGCATCAAGGTTTGCTTATTACTATTATTATCACTATTTTCATTTTTGTAGTGTCAAGCAAACCACACATCCAACATCAAGTTCATTATAAACACACTTGCATTATAGTTTTTCATCTTATCGAGTCATTTGCCATTTATAATAATTTTATTGAAATCACTATAACTTACATAGACCCCCCCCCCCCCCCCCCCCCCCCCCCCCCCCCCCCCCACAGTACCAAAATGCCAAGCGAATATCAACAAGACTACAAGAAAACCCGTTCTTATGCTCCAAAATCTAACTATGATTCCCAATCATGTTCGATTCACTTAGGGATATCTATAGGGCCTTAGAAAGTAGATATGTTCATGAAGGGAGAACCATTGACCCATCCTTCTATAATGACATTAGTGATGACTCAATGGCCAAGTTTACCGCCATAGGTTTTGATTGCTTGCTATCTCTAGATGAGCAAATTTGTCCTAGGTTCATCTTTGAGTTTACAAAAACTATTAAAGCTTAGAAAAAGACTCAACAACCACATCTTCAAATGCATATTCGTTATCAACAATTTCATCATAAACAATCTCATCACAAATTCATCCTCTCTATAGCGTAGATGGAAAGATTTTACCACAATTTCTTGTTGAAACTTTATAGTTCGTTCTACTCTCTATATTAATCAATGAGGTGGTTTATCTCCTTCAATATCTGTGAAGAGAAAGATTTCTTTTTAATTTAAAGGACATTCGGATTCCTTCTAATCTTACTTTGATGGGACACTGTTTTTATAGCAATGAATGGTCACTTACATATATTATAAACTACAATAACTCACAAACAAATGATCCATTTTTCACAAAACTTGATCATCCCACGTCAATTAAAATAAAAACTAATCCATAACCATGGATAAAGACTTAATGGAAAAAAAATACGACACACCTCAACCCTCAAATTCCTCTACACTGATGAAGTGTGTTCTGATGTGTCGTTGAAACCATTTTAATACAACACACATCTTTTGTAAAACACTATATGTTTATAAAAAGAATATAATTATATGTGTGTGTTAGAACAGTGCAAGCACAAGCAAAGTTTAAAAAATATATTTTCTTTTACTTAATTACCAATGTATTAATACAATCTTTTATTTTGTATAACCAACCCGAGATCAAACAACGCAAGATGATAAAAATATTTAGACATTTTGTTGGAAGAGAGATAATGTGTTGGAAATATTTTAATGATGAGTTTTAATATATGATCTTAGGACATTATTTTTCCACACACTTGACAAACTATTGAATTCTCATTCCTAAATGGGTTACTACACTCAAAATGATCTACAAGATGTTTATGTAACACTTGTAGATATAGTGATCTATGCCTATATGCAATGCACAAACAATTTTGCAACTTAACGCAAGAAATCTAGCGTAATTCCTATTAGGCATAATCCGAAAACTAGTAACATACAAATAGCATACATGGCACATGTGTTTAGATATATAATTAGCTCAATTACAAATAGTAATGATTACTTATTAATATCTATTAACCAAGTTGAAACAAAAGTAAACACACATAATCATCTAGCATACACATAAGGATATTCGTCGTTGTTTTGTGTATTAGATATAACGATGTATACTTAGCTTGATTTGATTTGAAAATAAAATAGTTCCTCCCCATTTCAAAAATTAATTAAGATCAATATTTTGAAAGGACAAATACACTATTTTTCAAAGATATATCAATTAGAAATGCCCGACTCAAAGGAAAATGTAAAATACAAGTTTTACGTTAAAACGGAACTCAAAGTTTTGACCACTATGTAGTATTTTGCATTTCTGACTTATTTAAGTTTAGAATGAAGACTTTGAAGTATTTTTAAATGAAAGTAGACTCAATTATCTTTGAAATGGCGGGTGGCACGACTTCTACGGACTTACGGTTAATTTTATATGATTTTTCAAAGTTTGTCAAATTCTGCTGAAACAGACAGACGACCCCCATAAAGGTGACGGCCCCCAGATATATTTGGGGGCCGCCCTAACATTTATGGGACCGCCACCAGAGACCCCAAAACACGTTTTTTGTTTAAAATCATTTTGTGACTTAACTGTAGAACATAGGACTTTAAAAAGTTGTTCCAGCACATAAAACACGTGTTTTAGACATTATT
Source organism: Tanacetum coccineum (assembly GCA_026074375.1). Lineage (NCBI taxonomy): Eukaryota > Viridiplantae > Streptophyta > Magnoliopsida > Asterales > Asteraceae > Tanacetum > Tanacetum coccineum. Next base: position 45,094 of record BQNB010002029.1, on the reverse strand, counting down.
TTTACTCTTACGACTTAGACAAACATAAATTGGCACTTCCAAGTTCTTTTGAGAAAATTTTCTTTCAAGCTAGTATACAAAGTATATTTAATAACAAAACTAGTATGAATCAAACAACAAAACACTTTTCATATTTAATCCTCTTTCATGGGTAATTTGATACATGGGTCGTACTCTATTTTAAAAATCATTTGTTTTGAAAACTAGAGCGACGTTGTTTTGATACCAATTGTGGAAACCGTAGAGGGGAAGGGGGTGAATACGTTTCCATTAAAAAACTTTAAGATCAAAGATTACATAACTCTTCTACCGGCATTCCCATATATATATATGGGGGCCGCCAAGTATATCAGGGGGCCGCTTGATTTATGGGACCGCCACCAAAAGAGGTTTTCGGACTAGATCTTTTGTATCAAATCACCAATCAAGTTTGACGCAATATGAGAAGTGTCGATAATAGATTTACCGTAACTAGCACATATTCTACCAATATATCAACACTCACAATGTTTAATACAAAGAGCCACATAACCATGTCTAACATAACATACACAACGATTCACACAATGCAAGTGTAAAAGTAAAGCGATAAATATAAAGACATAAGTAAAGAGAAAGGTAAAAGCAAATACAAACAGGACACGGTGATTTATAGTGGTTCGATCACAAAGCTCCTCTTCGCCCTACTCCACTCCCCGAGTATCCAACTTGAGAGTTACTTCACTAATCAACAAGCTCCCTTTCGGAAGAGAAAACCTTATAACGTTGCTTACATTATTTTCCGACACTAAGCTAGATGTCGAGTTCTTCTTCGGGTACAACCAAACCCGTTATGTTTTGTGGCCAACATAACAAACCTTGTGTTTTATGGCCTAAACACATAAATCGCGTCGCTTACAATTTTTTCCGACACTAAGCTAGATGTCGAGTCCTAATCTTAGCTAGAACCAATCTACCTCATCACCAATGTATTTTAAGGCCTAAAATACTAACCAACCCACAATCAACCCATCTAAATATATACATCATTTGGATCTACACACTACTAAAGATTAGAAGACATGGACTCGATGACATAGGACTCGATGCTATATGTAACAAATTGACTAACTAAAACGGCGGTCCCAGATATATTAGGGGGACGCCGGATATTTAAGGGGGCCGCCGACCTATTTAAGGGACCGCCCCGACAGACGCTCCTATTTTTGTCTTTTTGTGGTGACAAACTTGTCTGGTGAAAGTGACACTTGTTTTGGGGGGGAAATAGCCAAATTTGAATTTTGAAATAATTACCACATTAAACATTTCTTTATAATTCAAAAATAATTTATCTAATTGATTTTTGAAAAATTGTTTTGTCACATTTATAAAAATGTGAAGTTTTAAGACAAAAACTTATTTCTTTGATCATCCTACAAGTTTAATGTTTGTTTGTACATACCTTATGTGATTTACGTCAGATGCAAACAAACATCAGTGTTGATGTAGATTTGAGACGTCGAGAGATGTTGATGTATGTATGCATTGATAATTTGTGATTATGAGTAACTAGCGTAATTTACATTACGTATTACAAGTCACATGTTTATCATCATCAAAACATAAAAAGATCGTACAAATTAAATATCGTAATATTTATACTAACAAAATCATACCACCATCTCACAAATATATCTTTCCTATCAATTTACATTTATATCATATAAATTATATACACCACCATTTCTTTATATCATATACCCCCATCTCACAAATATTTACTATCAATTTACATTTATATCATATAAATTAGAGTTAAGTACATTTTTTGTCCTTGTGGTTTGGTGCGTTTTTCACTTTTGGTTCAAAATTCAAAAAAGGTTTGGTCTTGGTCCAAAAGACATAGTTTCGTTCCACTTTTAGTTCAAAAGACAAATTTTATAGTTTCGTTACCATTTCTTGGTCAAAAAGACTTAGTTCTGTTTCACTTTTAGTCCAAAAAATTTTAGTCCAAAATTTACGGAATTGGGCTAATGTGAACGTAACTATGTTTTTGGACCAAAACCTAACCTTTTAATTTTGAACCATAAAGTGAAAACGCACCAAACCACAAGGACAAAATGTACTTAACTCTATAAATTTATATTTAGACCACCATTTCGTTATTATCTATATCACATTCTCACAAATATTTACTATTCAATTTACATTTTATATCAGTATATAAGTATAGGTTTAAACTTCATTTTTTGGTCCCTTGTGGTTTAACGATTATATGGTTAAGTTCACAATAGTTTAAAACGTAACGGATTCGCTCCAATTCGTTATAACGTAACACTTTTGTTCCCATCTTTGGACTAAACACCTTATACTTGACATAACCAAAAGAGATCAAATTTTAAAGTGGACCAAATTGGAACCAAGTGTTACGTTTCAAAACTATTTTGGACTGGATCCGTTACGTTTTAAACTATTGGACTTAAACCGTTATATTTGGTAAACCACAAGGACCAAAAAAAAATGTAGTTAAACTTAAATTATACACCTACCACTACCATTTTTTTTCATCACATATTATTAAAAGATTTATTAGAAATTTCAATTTTCTCTTTGACAAAATCTCAACAACTCGGTTTGCATTTTGTCTATTAATTCTGATAAATATGTCTACGCGCATTTACATTTTATCAATTACTACAGTTATAACAAACAAAACTTATTGTCCCAATAGTATGTAATTGTTGTGTGAGAAGTTCCTCAACAACAATGGGTTGTGGACACAAGTACTTACTTTAAAATATTTGAGATAGTTTGTTGATTGAATTATTTTGACAGTTAATTAAATAATTGGCGTTTTTGTTTTAGGTGAAAAAAAATCCAATATTAATATTAATCATATAAACTATACCACCAATTTGGCAAACCTTTCTAACAAAAGAATTATATATGCCACCCATCTCACTATTTATTTCTCCATATGCATATATTAAATGAAAAATCATAAAAAGTCGTATATAGTGAGTAAATTCATTTTCTATAAAGTATTATTTTAGAATTATCTTTATTTTCAATAGATAAATATATAATATATATCATATTATTAAAAAAGCTGAATGTAACTACATTTTACGACAAAAAATATTTGATTATCCTAAATTTAACTACAAACCATTTGTATTGCAGTAGGTTTCACTAGATTGATTTTTAAGCATTAAAAAAACAATTAATTATTGAGTTAATATAGTATAAATTAGAGTACTAAATTCACTATGCTAAGTTTGAACTATCTAAATGTTTAAATTCCATATTATGCAAATAAGAAGTAGATTATATGGATAATCCTTTGATGTTTGATAAGCGTTATAACCCCAGTGAAAGTGGTACTCTGTCATTTAATGATGATATTCTCATATCGAGCGTGTTATGCGTCTTTCTCATCCTGGGATCTTAGGGTTTAGATTTAATTGTCCTTTCTTATTTTTTAGGTTTGTTGAGTATTGATTTTGGGTTTTGTTTGGCGGCTTTGGTTTAGCTTTTGTTTTATTAGATCTCCCTTCAATCCAATTCAGTTTTCTTTTTCTTTTTATTGAATCATGGCAATTTCTTAGAACAAAGAAGATGATGTTGCATAAGTATCTCACTTCAATATTTGTGTCGAATTTAATGAGGTGTTTCTCCGCAAAGATTTGTTTCCATGCTTGTAAGCATATGGACACGTTGTTGATTCATTTATCCATCCATGAGGTCGAAAGAGGGAAAAAAGATTTGGATTTGTTCGATTCTATTAATTGTGTTTGCGTGGATACGAATGGTAAGTAATCTTTGTACTATTAGTGGTGGGCTAGATCAAGTTTCATGCTTAATGTTATGCCAGATTTCATAGAACCCTTTGAAGAACATTAAAGCTTCGAAAGATAATGTGTATGAACCAATAGTAAAAGTTATTGTTAACGAGATCGAGTCTAGTTATTCACGGTAAATCTTATGCACATGTGTTGACCACTCATAATTTTTTCGAAGCCTTGGATTTGCGAATATGTGCTTCGATAGTTTATTTTGGATGGACGATTAGTTATTAATTCAAGAGATTCTCTAAGACTTTGTTAGTAGGATTATTAAAGAGCCTGCGCATTGTCGAATCTTAAGAATGTTCTAGATGAAGGTTTGAATGAGATTCAAGCTTCAATATATGGGGAGAACTATGGTTTGTTGGAATTTCCTTCGGCTAAAATTAGGATTTTATTTCAGGAATATAGGGGGGCGGATCTGGTTCTCTGGTATTAACAAACCACTATCGATACTCCTTTCCTGGAAGCAGAATTTTATGGGTGGAGTTGAAGGAGGCCATTTAACTTTGGTCTAAAGAAACCTTAAAAAATTTTGCTAGTATGTGGGGAGAGGATTTTGACACCGACGATCAGGAAGAAGATGACTTTTATACGAAAAGACTATGCATTTATTCTAAGCTTGAGAATAATATTTATGAGAATTTTAAAGTTATCTTTCGTGGTAAGGTATTTGTTTTACGCGCTAAAGAAATCCCTGGATGGGTTCCCGAATTTGGTAGATGACTGGAGACGATGATGATCTGTTAGAAGGGTATTAAGGAGACACTGCAAATCGTTATGATGGATAAATTTTGATGATGGTGATGACTTGTGGATAAATTTTCCATAGACAGAACTGAAACTTGATGAAACATTAGAACAATATAAGAGTTCAATCGGAAGATTTTTTGGTATTTATTCAATCCTCAATCAAAAACAAAGACAAACGATGCGAACTTATCTGTACTCTGATCAGAGCATCAAATTCCCACTGGTTTTTCTCCCATTGGGTTTTCATGCCACAAGAGGACATTGGGAAAGAAATGTTATTGATGTACGTCGCCTAATGTATCGTGGAGGAAGAACAAATAAACATGAATGTGAACATTGACTAACAAAGGGTTCTAAAGCGAGATGTCGGGTCAGTTGTTGTTCTGGTTTATTTAAAAAATCAGTGTTGGCTCGCAATAAGAGGGGTCTATTCTATAGTGTTTTTGGAGGTAACTTGTGAAGGTTTGGACTAGAAATGGGATATCAATATAAAAGGTTGTGTAAAATAACATAAGTGAGTCTTATTGAATCGCATCAAGGAGAGGTCGGGGGTTAATCGATGAATTGCCTTTCTTTGAATATTCAAGGCCTTAGCACCAAAAGGCCAAAAAGATTGTTACAGGAGTTATGTTTTAATAAAATAAAGTGAAATTTTTTTGGCTCTTTCAAGAAACAAAATGGAGAATATGAGATCGGTGGTGTCGTCAAAGGCTTGTTGGGGAAATTATACTTTTGAATTATCGCTTCTCATTGACTCTAGTGGGTAATTCGGGTGAGGATTTTATGTATTTGGGGCATCCCAATTCTTCTCCTACTACAAGATTATGTGACAATGGTCTCGATTTTTTATTATAATTCGAGGTTCATGGTGAAATCTGGTGTTAATATCTTAATGGTGGCGGTTATGCTCCCCACGATTGAGAGATAAAGGATTTTTCATGGGATTACTTGGAGATTGGGAAGTAGTATTAATCCGATGGGAGACGAGGTTATAATTTGGGAGATTTTAATTGAAGTGAGGACGGAAATTGAAAGATTTGAGTTCGGCATTTTAAGTTCATGGTCGCTAATATGTTCAACAACATTCATGCAAATGCGGGCCTTGAGGACGATCCCACTGAAGGAGGTTGTTAGTTCGTTTACATGCTGCACAACAAATCCTGCTACTAAGATGTGTAAACTAGACATGGTTTCTTATTTTCTGAAAATTTATTTAACTCATTCCTTGATATATGTGCTATTCTGTTGGATCGATTCGAATCGGATCAATCGCCCGATTTCTTCTTCAGTGAATCTTAACCATGATTACGGCAAGATCCCGTTTTAGCTATTTCACATCTTTGGGCGGAATTGGTGGTTTTAATACTTTTTCATGCACTTGAATTCATACCCCCTGTTGAATCTAATGCTATGAGGAACGTGATGCAAAAGTTTAAATTTCTCAAAGGTAAAATTCGTGAATGGCTTAAAGTCAACAAAAGCAAGAATATTTATAATTATGGTATTCTTAAAGAAGAGATCAAAAAGATAGATGCCAAGATTGACATGGTTCTTGCTTCTGATTCTACTATTAATAGAAGAATGGATGTTCTCATATTCATTCAAACCTGATAAAAATCCAGGCAATGGATATGGCTCAAAGGCAAAGGTTAAGAATGGCGCGTTCGAGGTAGGGATGAAATTTCTCGATTACTTTCATGGTATATCTTTGAATAAAAAAAGAAGGTCAATCTAACATTCGAGGTATTATGGTTGATGGAAAGTAGGCAAGATATCCAAAATTTGGTCCAAATCTGAATTTCTCTCCTTATTTCGAAAACGATTCGATAACAGACCCTTCTGATTAACTCGAAATTTTTTGGATATGAATTTTCCTAGACCTATTTCTCACTTGATCTGACAAAACAGGAATTAGAAAGCGCGGTGTTCTAACGAGGAAGTAAAGAAGGCTGGTGTGATTGTCGGTTTCCGACAATCTCACGTAACGGCTGGATTTTCGTTTTGGTTTTTTAGATCTAATTCTGTCATGTATCCGAAACATGATGTTGTTGCGGCTGTGTTAAATTTCTTCTTTACCTTTGGAGACACTTCCCAAGGGATGTAATTCGTGTTTATAGACTTTAAATCCGAAAGTTCATGATGTTATTTGGTTTTAAAAGACTTAGAACAATTAGGTCTTATTGGATGCATATATAAAATCATGCTAAGATCTTGGCAATAGTGCTTGTTAGTGTAACTGGGGGACTTTGTTAATGAATTCGAGCACATCCGCTTTTATTTCGGATAGACAGAATTTGGATGGACCGTTTATTTTAATGAGGTCATTCAATGGTATGGTTGTAAGTCGAAGAAGAAGCATCCTTAAATTTTTTAGGGTTGACTTCGAAAAGGTCGTATGATTGGTTCGATGGATTTCTTAGTTGATGTTCTAAAAAAGTTTGGTTTTGGCAATAAAGTGGTGTGATGGATCCAAAATGTTTGAGATTTCTTATAGGGTCTCCTCCATTCTATTAACGGGAGTCTTCGTATAGAATTTTCTTTCATCAAGGTTAAGCAAGGTCGACCTTTATCTCCCGTCCTTTTTATTTTAATTAAGGGAGAGCTTAACACTTATCTTTTCAAAGTAGTCTGGGACGTTGACTAGGTTCAAAGGAATTATAATTATAAGTCCTTTGGTGAATCTTTCTCATATGTTATATGCGGGGACAGATGCAGTTTTTGTGGGTCAATAGGAGTACTGTGATGTTAATATTTACTTATCTTGTTCTAGTGTTGGATATGCTTCTTTCGCAGCTTCGGGATTGCGGGAGTATAATGTGTCACCAAAGTAATGAATTATGCGGGGGTTATGTTGAGATGATAAGATCAAAGCGCGCTTTAAATATCGGGTGTCGAATTCCTTATTACGCCGTTTACTTTACTTAGGAAAAACAGTGCAGGTGGCAAACCATGTCCCGCTGTTCAAGCGTTGGTCGGAGATTGTTAGATAAGGTAAAATCTCGCTTATCAAGTGGATCAATAAAGTCCCTTCAATTGGAGGTAGACTTTACTTTATTAGTCGGTCTTTTAGGATTCTATTCCACGAGATTTCTTATGTCTATCATTTAAAATCCTTTAACTGTGCTATAGTTCACTTGCGTCTATTCGTGGTATAAGTTTTTTCCTTTTTTTAATTTTGGACCAAAAGTGAAAACGCACCAAACCACAAGGACCAAAAATGTACTTAACTCTATAAATTATATACACCACCATTTCTTTATATCATATATCACAATCTCACAAATATTTACTATCAATTTACATTTATATCATATAAATTATAGAGTAAACTACATTTTTGGTCCTTGTGGTTTACCGAATATAACGGTTTAAGTTCAATAGTTTAAAACATAACGGATTCAGTCCAAATAGTTTAAAACGTAATACTTTTGGTCCATTTTTGGACTAAACCCGTTATACTTGACAAACCACAAGGATCAAAAGTGGACCAAAATTGGACCAAAAGTGTTACGTTTTAAACTATTTGGACTGGATCCGTTACGTTTTAAACTATTGGACTTAAACCGTTATATTCGGTAAACCCCAATGACCAAAAATGTAGTTAACTCTAAATTATACATACCACCATTTTTTATCACATATATTAAAAGAATTATAAATAGAAATATCAATTCTCTTTGACAAAATCTCACAACTCGGTTTGCCATTTTGGTCTAATAATTATGATAAATATGTTACGCGCATTTCACATTTATCAATATACATTTATAACAAACAAAACTTATGTCCCAATGGTATGTCATGTTGTGTGAGAAGTTCCTCAACTAAATGGTTGTGGACACAAGTCTTACTTAAAACATGTGAGATAATTTGTGATATAAATATTTTGAGATAATTAAAAATTGTCGTTTTAAGGAAAAAAATCAATATACATATATATCATATAAACTATACCTTCAATTTGGCAAACCTTTTTGACAAAAGAATTATATATGCCACCATCTCACTATTTATTTCTCCATATGCATATATTAAATTGAAAATCATAAAAAAGTCGTATATAGTGAGTAAATTCATTTTCCGTAAAGTATTATTCCAGAATTATCTTTAATTATTTTCAATAGAAAAATATATAATATATATCATATTATTAAAAAAGCTGAATGTAACTACATTTTACGACAAAAAATATTTGATTATCCTAAATTTAACTACAAACCATTTGTATTGCAGTAGGTTTCACTAGATTGATTTTTAAGCATTAAAAAAACAATTAATTATTGAGTTAATATAGTATAAAGTAAGTATAAATTCCACTATGCTAAGTTTGAACTATCTAATGTATAAATTCCATAATGCAATAAGAAGTAGATTAATATGGATAATGTATGAGATCAAACGAGCTTTGGCTCAGTTGATACCCATTTCTTTAAACCCCATAGTCTTACTGAAGAGATTTTGTGGATAAAATGTCTAAGTGTTCTTGTCTCGGCTCCTGCCTACTTCAGTTGGTGCCTCATTGGGTCAGGAAAGTTCCCGGAGCTATTCCGTGTGAGATGAAAAATGGCTAGTGCCAAAAGACATTCGATGTCAGGGTGTTCCCACCGATTCGAACTTTTTTTTAGATAGATAATCTACAAGAAGACGTTTCAACTATCTAACTTTTTCTTCATTCAATTTACTCACTTGTCTAATAATACAAGCTCCATGAATATTAAACCGACTCGATCCATGTGGATGACCCGAATTCACTTTGCTATGAAGACTTAAAATAATAAAAGACTAAGTCTTTAGGAAGACTAGTCGACTATCACCATTTAATTCTCATGCACTTTCGATCATTTTTCATGCACATTAGACTTGTATTAGTCCACACATCAGTCTACGAACGCGTGGTCTACCGGTCGATAACTTCTACTCATGCTCATTGTTTGGTCGTTAAGTTTGCGCGCACTTGTAGTATCCACTTGTTATTTAAGTTTGTAATTTTCTTTGAAGAAATGATAGGAGAAAATTCTTATGTTCCTTATTTGTTGTTTCTTAGAAGTGTCATCATTTAGAATCGATTTTTTCATCATCCAAACTTCTTTATCTTTTGAGGGGGAGAATACACACTCGTATTGACAAAGGCTTATCCGTACTCACCCACCACCACTCAAATCGCTTATCCATACTCACCCTCCATTCGACACACACAAAAACGACTCAGTACTCAAATATACTCACCTTAAACCAACACTCAAGCTTAGACAACATGACCCAGATCCAAACACCTCAACAAAAAAAACTCATCAAAATAAAAACAAAAACAAAAAGCCAACCGACTGCAGCGTGTGGTTGTTCATCAGAAAGAATTTGTATTTTGTATGAAAGATTTTTTTTGTATGAAGACGTGTGTCTCTTGGGTTGGTACTGGAGAATGTTGTTTGAGCAGCGATGTCGATTGAAACCGATAATAAAACCAGATGGTTTATTCAGTAAAAGAAACTGAATGGTGTGTCGAGGTATAAGCGTTGATATGAAGGTATGTTGTTAGGGTTGTTTGTTTTTGGGGCTGATAAGAAGATTTGATGCTGGGATTATTCATTTTTAAGAAAGGCTGAAAAAGGATGCCACGGTATAGAAATCAAAAGGTGGCTGAGGTATAAAAATGAAAAGGGTTTTTCAGTTTGCGGAGCTCAGTATTTGACCCTGAACTCCATTACCTAAACCTCAGGTACTTATTTTAGTCGCTGAGCCCGCAAGACAGCGCGTCTGTACCAAAGGTCACAAACCCATGATAGCTGAACCCCCATCAGCTGACCCTTGTCAGCAGTCGCTCAACCTGTCCAAGAACCTCAAGTAAACCAAACCCGTTAGCTGACTCTGGTTAATATTCGTTGATGCGCATACTCTGAACCTAAAAGAACCAGCTGTATCACTACCTTGAATCTGAACCCCTGCTCAGCAAACACCCTTAATCAGCGAACCCCTATGACCTCTAGCCGCTGAACCATCAGAGTCCGCTGACCAGCTGAACCATCAGAGTCTGTTGACCAGCTGAACCTCTGTAAGTTGAATATCAGGGGATGCTTTTGTTAATTGGTTCGGGATAAGCCTAAACGAGTATGTAAAAAGGAAAGCACGTACTAATATTTCAACTAGGTTATTAAGGGCGTGGTATTCAGTCATGGGTTTATAATTGTTAAGAATGGTGACAGCTGTTGGGTGCCAAACTGTTGGTACAAGACTCATGAGTGTTGTATGTTTATGGTTGCGGCTTGTTGAGAAACATGATGGGAGAAGAAAGGGGTGATTGGTATAAAGGTTTTTATTGTGGAATTGTTTTAAGATTTAATAAGAGAATACACGTATGTATCCCACGAAAGGTGAACCTGTCATTGTTGAACCAACTCGTTGACTCTAGTCTCTCATCACCAGAAGTGAATGACCTCTGACCCTGAACCTATGATCTATCAACTGGTATTTAGTATTGATATTATAAGGAAGTTGATAAAATTCAGTGAATGCATTCAAAGAATGAATATCAGATGAGTCTGCTCATTGGCTTAGGATACCTACTGATCAAGTTTGATCATGGTGTATGGGAGCTTATGGAATAAGCCGTATAAGTAGTGGATGCAGTTGCTTGAGAAGAGGTCGGCTGATCAAAACATCAGTGGGAATGTGTACCAAGCTGATAAGTGGGTTTAACCCCTGAGATGTACTGGAAGCTGAAGTAGAACCAGTCAGCAATCCGAACCCACAGAACATCAGTACCTCTGATCCACTCCTGCTGAACCCAAAAAGAGGTATGCTTTTCCTTTTCAAATTTCTGGTACAAAACTCATTATAAAATGATTTTGTAATGAAAATAGTTACGGGAAAACTCAAAAAAGTTTGTTCAGTGTGCTTGTGCTTGGGAGGGAAGCTGAAACATGAGTAGTCAACTTAGTTTGGAGTTTTGGGTTAAAAGTGCTAAGAGCTTGAGTTTGTAAACTTAAAGCTAATCCGAGTAAAATCAGAACATAAAAAGGAAGAATCTCCTTGCCTTACGGCTAAAGCATCACAGATCCATGAAGGAACAGGATAGCCATAAGTGCTGAAAGTTCATTAAGTGTCGGTTTAACCACCGCACCAAAAATGGTAATCAATTCACCATGCCTAAACAGCAACGAATTGGCTATTCCGGAACAAACGGTTACCGATAAAGAATCAACAAATCCGTTGATGGCTGATAGTTTGCCAAAAACTATAATGCCAACTAAGTTGGTCAAGCCACAAGGTTTCAACTTGAGGCCAAACAGGGTATTCAAACACCCACAAAAACTAAGGATCAAACCTTAGTATCGAAGCAATTCGATCAAGGGATTCAATCCCTAAAAATGGTGAAAAATGTCAGTGTGTAAAGCCTTCAAAAAATTGGTAACTCCAGATGCATTTTTTGAGGGGGAGAAAGACACACTGATAAGAACTTCAATGCTAAACATATCCTCTCACACTAACCACCACTACAAAGACTACAACCCCACAAACAAATCAAACCAACACACACAAACAAAATCATCATTTACACAAACAAATCAAACCATCACACAAACATAAAAAAAAATCCATTCATCTAAACATTACAGTTGATCTAAATTCCTACACTAATCTCCACTAAAACAAACAAACCACAATCATCATCACCATCTCAATCAAATCAAAACAAAAAACCTAGGACGCTGAACCACAAGTCAACGACTCCTGATCCGAACCCGCTGAGTTTGATTGTTGTTTTGGTGAAATGATTTCGGGCTTTAGCATGGGTTAAAAGATGTTGTTGTGGTGTGTATAATTTGGGCTGCTGATTTTAAATCAGTAGACAATCAGTGGGGTGTATCAGGTGGTCATCTTCAAAGTTCTTCACCAGAGACTAAAGAAAGTCAGAGACAAGAAGCCTTGAACTAAAGAAGATGAACATCATGTATGAACAAATGTTCAGCAACATCAACAACATGATCAGAAAGTTTTATTCTATATTTCTTTTTGTTGTAACTTAGTATGTAAGAAGAAGCCGTTATGCTCACTTACTGCTAATTGACTTAGGCTATATTTTTATCCAAATAGGGGGAGATTGTTGGGCCAAGTGCCTAATTGTCTCTTGTACATGATTTGTATGAAATATATCCTAAGTAGAAAACAAGTCGCTAAACTTATTTAAGTTCAGCGAGTCATCCTCAAGATGTTCTTCAAAGTGTAGAAGAAATACTCATCATAACCTGAAGCGGACCTCAACGAGTGAAGAAAGAACATCAGGATGATGGAGTCAGTGAGTATTGGCAAATGACTCACTGACTCCCGAAGACCATCTCTGAAGTGAAGACATGAATATATTGACGGAAACTTTCTAAATGCAAAAAGCAAGGAAGACAAAAAGGTACAGGAGTAGTTATAAAGTACTAGGTAGCTATAAAGCAAATAATTAAAATAACTATATGCTTTAGTACTTTATTAAAATCTTCTCTTGGAAGCTTTGCCTTTCCCCTCCTATATATAGTGCACACTTGTATAGAGATAGGTTAATGATTCTTACACAGAAAACACACAATGTAATATTATAGTGATAGGGTTCTCCTCCCATTGGTTCATGAGCAAAGCTATGAACAATGGGAGTTTTATTTGTCATTTAATATCCCGATTGTTGGTTCGCAAACAACCGTGTGCACTTGTAAATCTTTGATTCATTTCTAATAAGATTTATAAATGCTGAAAAGTACAAATGATGTTATTAGTTAGGCAAATGGGTTTCGTGGTTAATATATAAGATATTACACGATTAACATGGAACAAGTTTTTTTAAACAAAATTAACACTACGACACAAATATACATGGTGTCCCGGGACCTTTTAGAACACCCCCTAGTATCGTTCTTGGACAAGTTTTTTAGCTTTCAAATAAAAGGTTAAGGGTTAAAACCTCATTAGATATGTACATTTCAGGGTGAATGGGGAATGGTGGCAAACAACCACTCGTGGTGACCACAACCACACACCATTTCCTTTATAGCGCACATTATGCGCAGTCTTTTTTTTTCATGGTTTGGTGGTGCAGACGAGCGATCCGTTTGCATTGATATATTGTGAGGTGTGTTTGTATAAATTGAGATATTTAGTGATCGACACTACATCTGCCTAGTGATGTGTTAAAAAATATATGTGAAACTAAAAAACAAAGGACAAGATACGAAAGAAAACACAAATGAAAATTTGTACTTTTACAAATCAAGATGACAAACAAAAAACATATAGAAAAAGAAACAAACAAAAAACAAGAGAACTTAATGGGAAAAATATCCTTTGTTTTGTGAGTTGCAACTTGCTTTAAAGTGTAAATTTATAAAAATAAAAAATATAAATAAGCTATAATATTTTTTCACTTTCTTTCCCTTAGTTTAAGCTCTAAATTATAGTATCAACTTTTGTTTCCTCTCCTTTTTTTCTTTACGTTTCTTTTCTTTATTTTGCGTTACTTTTAAAAAAAATCGAAAACAGAGTGTTAAGTCTTTAAAAAGACTAGTCGACTATCTTCATTTAATTTTCATTCACTTTCAATCATAAAGTCTTTAGGAAGACTAGTCTATCTTCATTTAATTTTCATGCACTTTCGACCATTTTTCATGCACATTAGACTTGTATCAGTCCAAATATCAGTCGAGGAACGCGTGGTCTACCAGTCGATAACTTCTACTCATGTTCATTGCTTAGTCGTTAAGTTTACGCATGCAGTCGCAATTTTTCATTTGTTATTTAAATTTGTAATTTGCTGGGAAGAAATGAGAATAGAAAGTTCTTAGTGGGTTCATAAAGTTCAAATAACTTATCCGAACATATATAAAGTTTAGTAACCTAGACAAGTTTTTCACAACTTTAGTAATATGTATGTATATTACTATTACTAAACAATACATTTATTGGGGGACCCGACCTAACAAAAAAACGGATCGTATTAAATGTTTTTGACCCGACCCCACCCCCACATTAATAAAAGGTTTCCCCCTCTTTTTTTTACCGACCCCACCCCCACATTAATAAAAGGTTTTTCCCTTCTTTTTTTTTACGATTTTTTTTAATATATTTTTTTTCTCAGAATACCCTCTCGCACTGTTTGAGTTATCGGTCTATTTTTTATGAATAAAACTTTAAGTTTCCTCAAACCTCGCGCTCCGTTAATCGTCCCGTTTTTTTTTCTCAAAAAAATTTCCTTTTTTTTCTCGGAATACCCTCTCGCACAGTTAGAGTCATCGGTCTGTTTTTTATGAATAAAACTTTAAGTTTCCTAAAACCTCGCGCTCCGCAAATCGTCCCTCAGCGGCGCGCGGTGACCGGTTTTTTTTTAAAAAAAATTCTAAAATAAAATTTTCCTTTTATTTCCTCGGAATACCCTCTCGCACTGTTTGAGTCGTCGGTCTGTTTTTTTATTAATAATTAATAATTTCTAAACAATACAATTACTGGGGGACCCGACCCAAAAAAAAGGGGTCACATTAAATGTTTTTGACCCGACCCCACATTAATAAAGTGGGTCACATCACATTATTTGTTTTTGGCCAGTTTTTTTTTTCCTCAAAAAATTTTTAAAATAAATTTGTCTTTTTCTTTTATTAAATGTTTTTGACCCGACCTCCACATTAATAAAGTGGGTCACATTATTTGTTTTTGACCAGTTTTTTTTTTTTTTTCTCAAAAAAAATTTAAAATAAATTTTTTCTTTTTCTTCTCGGAATACCCTCTCGCACTGTTGGAGTCATCGATCTGTTTTTTTATGAATAAAACTTTAAGTTTCTTCAAACCCCGCGCTCCACTAACCGTCCCGCAGCGACGCGCGGGTATAGCTACTTGTTATCTGTATATAGAGTAAAGCTCATAATGGGCTATAGAATATTAAACTAAGCCCAAAATTATGAATTAAAATAAGCCTATAAATATGACTCAAAAAACTGTTGAGATTTGCCCATGGGCCAACATTTAAAGTAGCCCAGCCGAAATTTACAAAACAAACCCAAGCCCAAACTATGTAACGATTTATAAATACAAGCAAGAGTACCCGCGCGTTGCTGCGGAGCGGGTTATTTTTTTAGTGGTATGCTCAAGCATAAGAATTCGCGTGTTGCGGCGGGGCTAGTTTTTTCGTA
Organism: Tanacetum coccineum; assembly: GCA_026074375.1. Taxonomy (NCBI): domain Eukaryota; kingdom Viridiplantae; phylum Streptophyta; class Magnoliopsida; order Asterales; family Asteraceae; genus Tanacetum; species Tanacetum coccineum. Next base: position 29,361 of record BQNB010002029.1, on the reverse strand, counting down.
TTTTTTTTTGGGCTTAACGTAGGCCGGGTTTTATAGATATTGTTCTAGAAGGTCAAAAAATTAGAATTATTACACCATAGAAAAGTGCTACCTGCAAGATCAGGTGCATGCTACTGTAACAACACTGCATCGTCCTTCAAAGTCATAACTAAAGCAATGAGAATGTATTCTAATATAGAACTGTGTTTGCTGCTAATGTATAGTCATACTGGGGCTACATGGGTAATACAAATCGGAAGTAAAAATGCCTATATACTATGATTTTAGTAACTGAGGAGGCCTATCGCTGATAAAAGACATGAGAGACAATCCATAGACAGCTTTGAAGCAGTAGGAGCAAAAGTGGGAAACCTTGTACGTAAGGTTTCAACGTATGTCCGTTCCATATGATTGAGAATTTTGAGACCGTAATAAATACGATCTTTATTTGAGCCATTATCACATAGTAGAAGCTAAAGTAATTGTACCTTCTAATAGCAGACCATAGGAATATGATATACAACCCCATAAGACCTGAAGTCAAGAAGAATTTAAAAACAATAGTTTCAAATCATTGATAAGTACCATCTCTAAAATGTTCAAGAGCATATAATTCTATTTGAATCGAAAAATGAAAGCTTGTGACTTTTGACCATGTGGTAATCCCGTTGCAGGGAGAGGAAGAACCTTTTAAGCCCTTTATTCAATGTTATTATGTCTCAAATAAGTCGTCAAAAAGTACGGCTCCCTCTTGGTACCCCCATCAAAAGGGCTTTAGCATACATCATTGTTTTGGATTTTCATCCAGCTTATGTTAACATACCTGCATCCAATTCTTGTTAAATAATGAAGTACGGTTTTTTTTAACTATCTACTACCCGTTATATTAACCTTCAAAAAATTCAATATAGAAAAGTAGAGTAAACTACAAACTTACTAATATGTTTATATAGAAAATCTCTTAGATGTAACAGCTGCATTAAAGTTGTTATTATTGTTTGTTAATTTGTCAGTTGTTTTTTTAATCTTTCATATTTTGGCAAAAAATATTAATAATTGACAACCATTATGAACATACGGGCCATTTCATCTATGAAGCATGAAATAAACTCGAAACGTTGTTAAAGAAATAGAGAGTGTAAACAAAGTACAGTACCACAAAATTACCTTCGACTAATACGTTTTGCACGCACCAAAAGTCACAACACCAAAAGCCGAAAATCAACCTGCACAAAATGAAATTATCAGTTGTACATTCAATTGAACGACCAAGCATCAAATAAATCAGCATAAAAGTTTTTTATGTGATACTTTCTTTAAACATTCTTGACTTTATATACATTAATGAACATCAATCTGATACATTAGCCTACACTATGAAGCTAAGCATGTTCTGCCATAAATAAATCAAAAGTTTGTTGACATTTTTCACGTCAAGTTGGGTCTGAGTATAAACTCCATCAGCAAGTTTCTTAAGTTTCTCCATCGCTTCATCTCACCCTGTCATACAAAAATAATCCATCAGTTAAGGTGCGTTCATATGCAAAATTTAATCTGATGCAAAAATATACGTGACAACCTATTTTAAAAGTTACATGGAGTTGCGCACGATTACCGGAAGTAGTCAAAATTCGAAACGAACCTTGATTAGAAATCCTTTGTTATTAGCTAGAGGTGGTACACCCATGCCATTGCCTCTCGGGAATTTGAAGCAGCTAGGCCTGTCATCAATGGCTGTAGCTACCATATTTATCAGTTCGGCTTACACCAATGACATTCGTATTAGTTGCTGCAATGCACAAAAGATAAATAAAACCAAAGGCTCGAAACACATTTTTAAGGTATACTATTTAACTGAAAAGTAAGCTTACATGTGTATACACCGCTTTGACCATCAGCGTCAGCGAAACCATAGTGGCTAGTAGGCATGTACTCATTATATAAAGGGACAGTGTCCCTTCAGGCTTGAGTAACGCCATTACGTGTATCAATGGCTTCCATAGGCGTCAATAAAGTTTCAGACTCCAATCCAGGTAGCATGGCTTTTGTTTTTTACGATCGCTCTGCAAGTGCGAATGTTCTCCACATTTGGAATCTGGCTTTCTTTTCACTGGCTTCCCTTTAATTTTCATATACAATGTATGTCTTTGAAAGTGGCAGCCAGGTATTTGGTACGTATAGTTTAAGCATATTATAACCCGCTTATAGCTGTTTTAGAATGACATACAACAACTTGGCAACTAAAGGGTATAGCAATCCTAAAAAAACACATATATATTGAACAACTATAATCGTGTGGCATATATAATAGAATCAAGGCAAAGTAAATAGAGGCAAAAGCTAATGCGTAACAGGTGGGCATACTTACCTGGATGCGGACCATATCTAGTGTTGCTTCAACTGTAGAAGGGAGACGATCGGTTTAGGAAGACGACATAAGGAGGTTACGTCAAGATATTTTCAGTTGCATTCGACTTTGATACGTGTTCGTTATCACCTACAAAAACAAACCAATCCTTTAAGCACTTGGCGAACAATTCGTGTTCCATGCCCATTTCAGGTGTATCCAAACACCCCTTAAAATAGTTAAAATGAAAATTACTTTATATATCAGCAAGTAATGATATGTAAGGCAACAAACGTTTCAAAATCACATATATTATGTAGTCTCTAAAGTGCACATTCACCCAAAATTTTGGTTCTCGAAAACCTAAATCACAATATCCCTTGGTATCTGGTATTTACTTTTACTTTGGGAAACAACACATGTCTATCCAAACCGATTAAGCATTCAAATTTAAATCCCACAAATGAAACATAGTAAAGTAAACCAAGCACCCCTGAGTCATAACCCTTCGGCTTAAACAAAGGTCGGACAGAAGCTTATACTGGCATCGGGACATAATGGAAACAAAACACATAAACACGGATATTCTTCATAGTTGGCTTAACAAATAAACAATACCCTGGGTGCGCTTGTGGAGGCTGCAGAGGCGAACTACTGTCGCTTGCTACCATCCTTCCACTTTCCGCGTTATCTCAACCAATTAAAACACAGCTTATACCACACCCTGGGTGCGCCTGTGGAGGTTGCAGAGGCGACTCACTGTCGCTTTCTACCATCCTTCCACTTTGCGCATTATCTCAACTAATTAAAACGCAGGGTACCACTTTTTGCGTTGTCTAAACCAACTATCCCTGTAACAAAAACATCAAAATCAAAACTCGTAATTTTTTAGACAGATTATTCATGCAACAATCAAAAACCCAAAGCATAAACCCAAAACCAATCCACATAATTAATGGTACTAATGAGTAAGAAACCTACATAATGATTTTTCCAACATGTTCAACAATTACATGACACTAAAACCAACCCACTTAATATTTCACACTCTAGACATCTTCTTAATCTCGAGAAATCCAAAAATATCCAATTGTTAAAAAAAAAGTGTATTAAAGAGGTTTTGAGCAAATGGGTATTGGTTATCCAAATTTCTCAGCATCATCACCAAAGAGTTCAAAGCAACAACATCATCACCAAAGGGTTCAACACAAAAATAAAAACTTAAATCACATACCTGCAACAACATCATCACCAATGAGTTCAAAGCAACAACATCCAATAACCCCTAATTCATTGGAAACGGATCGAGTAAAAACGCGAGAACTAAAACCACCAAACTTAAAACCCTAACTCTTGTGTACCAATATCTTTAGGCACACAAAACCCTCTTAAAATCAAACCCTGTATGTGGATGTGATCTGGGAAGATCAATGGATGAAGCTTCCATATCTCTCTAGAACAGAATCTTTATACGGGAAGGTAGCACACTCAGGCAAGGAAAGTGTCGACGAAAGTGAAGGATGGGCTGGACTGACTTTGAGAATGGGCTGGACTACCATCATCAACACAGTGCATTTTTCAACTGCTATGATTATATATATAATTTATTCTGAACATTCTCCTCTTTTACGATTTTTTTATATACTAACAAACTTTATTTATCAAATATATAACAAATATTTAGCGTTTTTTTAATAAAAAATATACTGACGAGAAGGTCTATGAATTACGAACAAAACGAGCCCGATATTAATGTATGTTTTTTACGGACGTACGATTTTCATAATGTTTACAACGAATTAAGTAGTTATAAACTTTTACCATGTAGTTAATCGTAATAATGTAATCTCTAATAATACTGCTGGATTCTATTTCTCACAACGTAAACAATAAAGCCTCGTCAAAATGCGCGGGTGTAACTTTTCTCGTTAACCCTTAAATGAAAAGGCTAAAGAGTCAACATTGACCACTTAACTTGTGTATAAATTGGGCCTATTTAACTCTTTACCCATCTCTATTGGCCCATAAGCCCAAACCAAACAAATACTCGTACATCTTTAACTTATCAAATATATTCATTCATTCAAACTTTTATGCAACATTTTGAGCTATGAATATCAAAAAACTTTTATGTAACTATGCATCAGAAACAAGAAGAGCATCCCATATCAAATCCATGTCCAAAGATGGCATTCTACTAAGCTGAACTCCCTCTCCAACATCCGGTCCTATCACCGCGTTCACCTCTAGCCCGCCTCCTATAGTTGCGGTTTTTGACAATTCACATTTACCAATGGTGGTACTAAATCATTAGCCTTGGTGTTTGCCACTTCTTTGGAGACTGTTTGCATCTTTGCTTCAAGCAAAGCTACAATGCTCTCATTTGTCGAGTGTTAGCTTTCAGTTTGAACTCGTATCTTTGTGGCAATTTGGGAAAGTACTTTCTGTTATGTAGTATTTATATATTTACCATGTATCTGCTGAATATCATCTGATAATACTTCGATCACTTGATGCGGTTTCTCTGCACTACTTACTGATAATACTATCACATCAACTCGAAAGCTATCAAATACATAAGAACTCAACCAACCAAATATGATAAATAAGAGATGGTATAAAAGAGAAACTTAATATGAACACATGTACATCATACAAGGATTAATATTCCAATAGTCACAAGCCAAAGTAAGATATCTGCATAGCTCATCCTTAGATATTAAAATAACGCCTCTCTCATTTCTTGGTGCCCGACCTCCAGTATAACCACTGTCTCCAGCCTTGTTTCTTGGTTTGCCTTGAATGATCAGTACCACGAATGCATATTAATACAAGAAGACGACATTATATCAAACACAAATTTATCAACATGCATGTAAACCTCAGATCAAAGACTAATTAAGACATGCTAACCTTTTTTTACTCCACGGCCAGCATGACGACCTAGCAGAACTCCTTCTGTTATGCTTGTCACTGTTCATGCAAGATAGCCAATATATTAACTATATACAAGGAGATCAAACAAAACATAAACCTCGTATGCATGCATGCAAACCTTTGTTTTTTACTTGGCCGGCATGATGACCCATTCTGGGCCGGTTCAGCTTTTACTGGACAAGGATTACAAACACACTTACAATTAGGAAAAAAGTTTATAGCAGAATTTTCTATGGTCACGGCCGACATGTCCGCCTAAAATGGTTACCGACGAGCAATGAGCTAAAATCTGTAGTAAAAACCTTAGAGAATGAAGGAAAAAATCACAATGATACTAAGTTAATTAGAAGCAAATAGCAATGAATAAAGTTTAGATATAAATAGAAATATCAGTTCTCTTTGACAAAATCTCACTACTCGGTTTGACATTTTGGTTTTATAATTACGTATGCGCCATGCCATATTGCAATGTACGTATTATATATGGTTTTCTAGATGAATATGGCCATTCAAGTGGGGTTACAATTATACAAGACCTATAATTGTAAATTGCCAAGAAAGACTTTAAACTATCGCAAAGTTATGAGTCTATGTACGTAAATTGCCAAGAAAGATTTTAAACTAGTGATCAAATCAGGACACAAAGTGACCGGTGCATTTAAGAAAAATCGAGAATTTTTAACAAAATTAACACTACGACACAAATATCCATGAGTGTTCTGGGACACGCCCTGGTATCATCCTTAGCAAGGTCTTTAGCTTTCAAATAAATGGTTAAGTGTTAAAAACTCGTTAGATGTGTACATTTAAGGGTGAATAAGGAATAGTGGTAAACAACCAATGGTGGTGACCACAACTAGGGGTGTGCACGGTTCGGTTTGGGTTGGTTTTTGGCTAAAACCGAAACCAACCGAAATATTCGGTTTTTATAAAACCAAAAACTGAAACCGCTCGATTTTTGACGGTTCGAGTTTTCGGTTTTTTCGGTTTCAAACCGTTTATATTTGATTGTGGCTAATTTATATTAATAGACTTGTTTTGCGTAAAAAAATTGTTATTATTTTTTATTTTTTTGTCAATATGAGCCTAATAATGTTTACCCCAATTTCTAAAATTATACACATATAAATGAGACACACACACATGCAAGTGAAAATACACATGTATGATCATTGTCATATAATGTAACGATATATTGTCAAGTAAACACACGTACATGACAAACACATATATAAACATTAAGACATATATACATTATAATTCCACCAACAAAATAAATATGAATTTCAAAATTGGATTTATTTATTATTTATTTATATTGTATTAATTTATATTATTATAAAATTGGTTCGGTTCGGTTCGGTTTTTACGGTTCGGTTTTTGGACGAAAACCGAAACCGAACCGAAATTTTTCGGTTTTTGAAAAAGTAAAAATCGAACCGTCGGTTTTTAGTTTCGGTTGGTTTTTTTGTTCGGTTTTCGGTTTGGTTTCGGTTTTTTCGGTTTTTTCGGCTCACCCCTAACACCACACACCATTTCCTTTATAGCCCACTATGCGCGGTCCTTTTTTTGCCATGGTTTGGTGATGCAGACCAACGATCCGTTTGCACTTTTTTTAAGATATATTGTGAGGCACGTTTGTATAAATTTAGATAATTTTTATATGTTTTATTTGGTGGTTGACACTGCATCTGGTTAGTGATGTGTTAAAAAATATATGTGAAACTAAGAAACAAAACGCAAGATACAAAAGTAAACAAAAATGAAAATGTGCACTTTTATAAATCAAGATGACAAACAAAAAACATAAAGAAAAAGAAACAAACAAAAAACAAGATAACTTAATGGGAAAAATATCCTTTGTTTTGTGAGTTGCAACTTGCTTTAAAAGGTAGTATAATACCGTAGTAAATTCATAATTTTTTTTAATAAGTTATAGTCTTTTTTTCACTTTCTTTCTTTTAGTTTAAGCTCTAGAACTCAAAAATTATATCAACTTTTATTCCTCTCCTTTTTTTCTTTACATTTCTTTTCTTTATTTTGCATTACTTTAAAAAAATCAAGAACAGTGTGTTAAGTCTTTAAAAAGACTAGCAGGGTACCCGCGCGTTGCGGCGGCGGGTACCCTGTGATTAACCGGAGTAAAACAAAAAAAATATCCCGGTCCGTCCCGATTCACCCGTCTATATCGGTTTCGACCTGTTCTTTTTTGGACGGCTTTTATTAGCTAGTCGAACTAGTGGCGACTCCGATTCCCCGTTGACCCCGCTGGTCTAGTCCGGTTTTCAAAATTATATATACCATCAACTTATCAGCATATAAATTGTATGAAACTTTGTGTGTTTTATTATTATGTACAGTGTATATAATAACATGTACTTTTTATTTTAAAAATAACATTAGTTAGTGTGTTTAATTAGTTTATACTTTGTGCTTGATTGGTTTGTACAGTGAGTTTTGTTGATTATAAGTTCTATTAAATGGTGTTTAAAAAATAACATGAATTATAAATGTTGACTATAAATATATGTGTTGATGTATCAATTAATTGTACATCTTGCATAAATACTTGTATTATGAAATGTTTAAGCATTTAATTTTTATGCACTTTCGATCATTTTTCATGCACATTAGACTTGTATTAGCCCACACATCAGTTTAGGAACGTGTGGTCCATCAGTTGATAACTTCTACTCATGTTCATTGTTTGGTCGTTTGGTTTTCATTTGTTATTTAACTTTTGTAATTTACTGCGAATTGAAGAAATGAGAGAGAAAATTCTTAACGGGTTCATAAAGTTCTAAGTAATTTATCCGAACAAATATAAAGTTCAATAACTTGAGTTGACCTGTGTATGAATTGGGCCTATTTAACTAATTACCCATCTCAATTGGCCCATTAGCCCAACCCAAAAAACAAATACAGGGTACATCTTTTAACTTATATCAATATAATCACCCCTGTACAACACTTTCATGCAATCATTTAAGCTATGAATATACAAATAAGCTTTTAGATGGAAACTATTCACAATCAGAAACAAAAGTGTCATCCCATAATAAATCCATGTTCCAAAGATGTCCTTCTACTAGCTACTCCCTCTCCAAGTATCACGGCCCGCCTCCTATATTCGGTTTTTGATCAATTCAACAACCTCCAAATGGTGGTACTAATTCACTAAGCCTTGCTGGTGTTTGCCACTTGTTTTAGAGACCTGTTTGCATCTTATGCTTCAATGCAAAGCACAAGCTCCCACTTGTCGGAGTTTTCTTTCATTTGTTTATCTTAGCGTAATAGGGAAGTTATAAGTGTGGCGTTTGAGGTCGCATCTATAGCATAATACGCTGCTGTATTCATATGCAAAAGCAGCTTCTTTCGCTGTATGAAACGTCCCAAAAGCCAACCCGTGTCCCTGTTTTTTTTGGTAACCTGATTTCGGCTACCCATTGGTTCCCCAATGCCTTTGTCTCACTCCTCTAAAAATGCATCCTAGGAAGCACAAAATTGGTTCCCTTCCGAATGTGTAATTAAGGCTGAATATATCATTGTGCTGAGTCCTCTAGAGCTGCTCAGCCAACGATTGTTCACTCTAAATAAGGTGTGAGGCTGTGTTGGAACTTGAGCCAGTCTTTAAATTTGTTGCAGATTGGCGACAAGTTTTGTGGTTCGTTCACGTAAACATACTCAAGTTGGATAATGAAACATGACCGTGTCACTGAACAACCCAAAGAATGCCTTAGAACTACCATCTTGGGGTGGGCCCTGTGGTACAGCGTTTGGTGAACGTCGAAGATGAATAAGAGCTAGTGACTCTATTTTGTTGTGTGGCTGAAAATAAGAAAGGAAAAATGTAGTGGATAAGCTCATGCTTCTCCATTAGAAGTTTGAAAGAGTAAGGGAGGAAGGTTCAAAAATTGTGCAAATATGTAAGGATTTTCAGGTTTATATATAAGGTTGCTGATTTCTAAAAGTAAACAAACCAACTATATTAGCTTATAAGACCGAAAAGAATCTGATTTAAGACAATGTGGATAAATCTATATATCACTTAACCAACACTTAAAGGTACCAATTGTTTATGTCTTATGTCATCATCTTTATATATTTTTATCTCATGCATGTTAAATTTCTAGCCACAAAACTTACAAGAATCACCAAACAAACAAAATATTGTTATATGTCTACATTTTTCTTATTATTATTTTCAGTCTATAAGTTTTGAGTTTACTATAGTTTTGTATATTTGGAAATGGTCCAAAAACACATACAATGATACAATGAAAGAACTTATTATTGTTTTAATATGAATCTTTTAAACACATATTTTAAGGTTGCTTTTTCCCCTTTTCACAGGGTTAGCATTTTATATGCTATTATGATGGCGACTTCAATAAACCATGCTTAAAAAATCTAAGGTCGGTAATAGTTATAACATTTTATGTGACAATGAACTCTAAACTAATTAATGTAGGAGTAGTTATTAATCAATAATTAAGTAAGCACCATGATAAAACCACTACCATAGTATATGGTCATGTCTGGCAACAAGCATTTTAAAGCGTCTCAGAACAATTAGCGACTAACAACTATCGGTTTAAGGGCAAAGCTTGTTTGACAACAAATAACTAATATTCATATTTAGAAAAGCTTCCTAGAGGAAGCATTATAATCTTACTGCTAACATAATGCTTACTTATTAAATTACATATATAGCCTCAAATTTATTCAATCAGATTTTATTTTAACGTGTATAAGTCCTTTTACACGTTATAATTAGAGTTATAACTACGTTATTAAACGCTATTATTAAGCAAACAATTATTGTCAACTACTATTGCTTGCTGCTCTACTACTGCTACATTTCGCCAAACGTACTATATCATATTTCGTCATTGCGAATCCCGATATTTCTATCTAGTATACTATAGGCTTCAAGATACTGCGAACATAGACAACTTGTAAAATGTATATATTAAGCCGAAGAAATTGTATATATATCTTTTTAAAAGTTCAAAATTACGTATACATCTAACTTACTTGGTATAAATATTTGTATTCATAGTATTCTTATTATTATAAGTTTATAACTAGTATACAATACATGGGTGTCATTGTCAATTAGCTTATTGGTCTAAATGGCTTTTGAGATGAGTGTGGGGGCAACCTTTTGTGTTGATTGGCATTTTAAGGAAAGTTGTTAACATCCACAAACGCCCCCACTGCCCACAATTTCAAATAATTTTGGTTTTATGTTCACAAAAAGTTAGATCAAAATAATAAAAACTTGTCTAGTTTATACATAATAATTTTAGTGAAGTCACAATCTATAGAAAAAGAAGAAAAAACTGGTATATTAAGTTATTAACGACCATTAAATGATGACCAAAACTTTTGTTAGTTGAAAAAGAAAAGTTTATTAGTTTAAGTAATACAAATATGTGGCTCCAAGAATTATAGAATCCAAATGTGATATGTTAGGGTTAAATCTTTTTTTTTCTGTTTTCGCTAATGTGCAAGTGTATATATGTCTAGTCGAAAGCACTATTAGACGTGCTTATTACGTCTAGCAATGTTATTTTAGGGTCGTAGAGGTGATAAATAAGGAAAAGACGTGAAAACGGAAGAGGTTCAAATGTTAAAGAGAAACTTCGTTTCTACGTTTTCATAGATTTAGCTCGACATATTTTATTTGCAATTCTTTCGGCAATAGACCGTTTTGATACATAATTCCATGTAAGGTAATATAGTTTTACTTGCGGTCGATCTTCTTGTTTTCCTTTTTTAACCTAATTCGTCCCATACCATCTTTATTGATATGACTATTATGCATCATGTATATTGTATATGTGTAACAAAATTATTTGTAAAAATTGAAAAATATACGTGACAAAATAGTTCTTGTACTTTGTTCACCGAGACCGAGGGAGGGTTTTCGGACGTGACTGTCAACCACATAGACCTAATTTTGGTGAAATGCGCATTGTTCAAAATTTTGTGTTACATTTTTTTAGTTTCGGGGAATAAACCGGATGATTACTTGTTACGGATCTACCATTGATACACCTATAGTAACAGTGGCGGACCTAGGAACAAAAGTCACCGGGTTCACCAGTTAGACGTGAAGAATGCATTTCTTCACGGCCATCTTACAAAGACAGTTTACATGCACCGACCACCAGGATTTACTGATTCAGCTCATTCTGATTATGTTTATCTTCTGCAAAAGTCGCTTTATGGCCTTAAGCAGGCCCCCCCGAGCTTGGTTTCATCGATTTTCCAGCTATGCTATTCGAGCCGGTTTCTATCACAGCAAAACCGACTCGTCTCTTTTCATCTTTCACAAGGGGCCAGACACAGCTTACTTACTACTATATGTGGATGATATCATTCTTACAGCTTCTTCTACTTCGCTCATGCAACGTATCATCTCTTCGCTACATGCGGAATTTTCTATGACAGACCTTGGCCCACTCAACTATTTTCTCGGTATATCTGCCACGCGTACTACCTCTGGCATATTCTTGTCTCAGACGAAATATGCTACCGAGATTCTTGAGCGGGCACATATGCTTAATTGTAACCCTTGCAGGACTCCAGTTGACACCGAGAAGAAGCTCGGACCTGAAGGATCACCGGTCACTGATCCTACTTTATATCGCAGCCTTGCCGGAGCACTTCAGTACCTCACATTTACCCGACCTGATTTGTCATATGCAGTTCAACAGTTATGTCTTTACATGCATGATCGACGAAAGCCACACCTTTAATGTTATGAAACGGGTTCTCCGTTATCTTCGAGAAACCAATGATCTTGGATTACAGCTTTTTCAGTCTACTACATCACAACTTATTGCCTACTCTGATGCTGACTGGGCAGGTTGTCCAGCTACGCGCCGGTCTACTTCTGGATACTGTGTTTTTCTTGGTGACAACCTCCTGACGTGGTCTTCCAAACGCCAGGACACGTTGTCTCGTTCTAGTGCTGAGGCTGAATACCGCGGGGTTGCGAATGCTGTAGCTGAGACATCTTGGATTCACAACCTCCTTTATGAGCTTCATACCCCTCTTTTCACAGCGACCTTGGTCTACTGTGATAATGTCAGTGTCGTATACATGTCTGCAAACCCGGTGCAGCATCAACGCACGAAACATACAGATATTGACATTCATTTTATTCGTGACAAAGTAGCAGCAGGTCATGTTTGAGTTCTTCATGTCCCTTCACGATTTCAGTACGCATATATCTTCACAAAAGGACTTTCATTCTCGTTGTTTGCTGATTTCAGATCCAGTTTGAGCGTCTGCAAATCTCCCGCTCCAACTGCAGGGGCGTATTAAAGTACATATATTGTATATTAGGTGTATTTGGTCCATTGGCCCGAGCCCAGTTTGTATAGCTTCTAGAGCAACCCATAATCTAAAATGTTTTATTGTATCCTATATATAAATCGGTTATTATCAATAATAGGCAAGCAATCAATCAATTATAATCTTTCAAAATTTAATTCACGTATGAGATTGACTAGTTATAAGCTTTTGTCTAGTTATATGCTTTTGTCTATGAGATTGAGCTTTTGAAGGTTTATGAGTTATAAAAGTCTCCATAAGCTTATGTATCAAATAAAACTTATTTTATAAGCTAGTTTATTATAAAAATGCAAACCTTTATAAGCCCTTATAAGCTCATCGCCAAACATATCACTTAGCTAAGATGACATAAATGAAAACTAAGGGTGCTTTTGGTATGAGTATATGAGAATGGGGTTATGGGTTTCATAGTGATTAAAGATATTTGTTTAGTGGGCCCAGGAATGAAATGGATATATCATAGCCATAGACTCAATACCCACCAATTTGGTGTCTATAAAATCCACTCCGTTAGCCCATCTCTTTTCCACTACAAAATTCAAATATCTATACACTTTTTTCACACCATATTTTGTCATCCAAACATAAACAATCGTAATCATACACTTTTTCATATCCATTATCATTCTACCTCATACCAAATTCGATACCTATTATGATTCCTAACAACAAAACAAACGGCCCCTAAGTTGCACCCACCTATCATTTTCATCATGATGTCCACTAAACGTGACTTAAAATACCATTGAGTGCGCTTTTTGGGTTATTTTAATTTTTAACTACATTATCCTTTAATTAAATATGTGTTATGAATTTATAATTATTGAAGATATAGAAGTTATATTTTGCGGTCCAAAACCACGAGGATTAGGTGTACAAAAAGCAAAAGTATTCGTAAAATATATGAGAGCCCTAGATGAATGTAGTTACCTTTGCCATTTGCCAAAACTTTTGAGCTCATTGTTTATGCTCTTAGCCCACAGTTATTTAAGGCAATTGATACCTCCTTATACAGTTATACCCGCTGTATTGATAAGACAAGACAATTTTTTATGTTTTGCATTTTTTGCATTTTACAATTATTAACTAGTAAAACTTTCTAAAGTCTGTTTCACATTTTTTTTCGACAATTTTACCCATTTTGTTGGAAAAGACAATTTATTGCTCCGTATTTTTAATGTTTTATAGTTTTTGACTTATCAAACTGTATAATTTTTTTCCTTTTTTTATTTCACAATTTTATAATACAAAAAAATTATAAAAATAAAAAATTATAAAAAAATTAAGAGGGTATTCCTAACACATTAAAGGTGTACCAATAACCAGCCCCGTTATTTAACTATAAGAGCACATGGTACCCTAAGATTGCCTAGGGTTTGTTGGTTGGTGCCTTATAACATTGTTTAAAACCTTGTAGTTGCAGCCTCAATATGTAATGTAATCTTTAAGTAATACTACTAATTTTAAGTCCAACCACATTATGATAATCTAGTTAAGTATAATACTAATATTAAGTTCAACCACATTATGATAATCTAGTTAATGGTTTTGAATGTTATCTTTAAAACATTTGATTATTTGGCTAATTGTTTGGAATCACATTATAAATTATAAAATGAGTTGTAGAGATAATCTTGTTTAGTTGACTATAAGGATGAAGAGAAGACATAACAACTCAACAATTTTGTGACTAGATTACTCCATTATTTTTGACAAACCGTGATTGTTAATTTGCTTATATTTTAGTTAGGGTTGTAGACGAATAAGACCGGAGCTTTGTTTATGTTCATTCGTTTAATTCTAATCGGACACGAATGCTTGAATGAACTTTCATTGTTAATATTTGTTTATTAAAAAAATGAGTTGTTCATGTTCGCCCATTAAGACAATAATCGAATATAAACAAACGGAAATAGATGAACATAGGAAAACAAACATAAGGTTTATTAAGTTATACATAATATTGTGTTTTATAAGTGTTGTTTTCTTCCAGTAAACCAGTTTTAAAAGTATATAATTAAAATATACAGTACACAAATATAAACAAATGAATGAACATAAACAGAAGTTGATGAACGCATAATCAAACGTTCACTAACACAAATGAATGGACGAGATTTTTGTTCATGCTCGTTCATATAACTAAACAAATGTAAAATATTGCTTATGTTCGTTCATTTATTAAATAAACGAAGGCAAGCGTACTTTTACCGAACTGTTCATTAAATGTTCACTTAACCCTCAGTTCGTTTAAATCTCTAATTTTTGTGGCACTTTTGTACTAAAAGAAAAAAAAATACAACATTTAACTGTTTTGATTGATTATAACTATGAAGTGTACTCGGATTTTCAAAATATATAAAGATAAAATCATGAAACTTAACTAGACATATATAAAAACAACCTGTGGCGATTCTCTAGTTTTAGAAGATGAACAAAAGTTAATCGTATTTCCATTGTGGATATGAATTGTTCTAGTTGTACATGCACAACTGTCGACTCCACATGTTTGGAATCACATTATAAATTATAAAATGAGTTGTAGAGATAATCTTGTTTAGTTGACTATAAGGATGAAGAGAAGAAGACATAACAACTCCACAATTTTGTGACTAGATTACTCCATTATTTTTGACAAAACGTGATTGTTAATTTGCTTATATTTTAGTTAGGGTTGTAAACCAACTTGACTAATAAGGACAGAGCTTTGTTTATGTTTATTCGTTTAATTCTAATCGGACACGAATGCTTGAATGAACTTTCATTGTTAATATTTGTTTATTAAGAAAACGAGTTGTTCATGTTCGTCCATTAAGACACTAATCGCAATGAAGTGAATGACTCGTCGAGAGGTGGCCGTGAGCAACACTCCCCTAAAAACAGCCCTGCTACCAGTTCATATCGTAGATATCGCTAAGCGCTACAATCCCTTTATTAATAATGAGAGGTGACCAGAATTCATGTTTTAAACTTTGAAGTTTTGTCATTATATATACAGAGTTGTTTGCTTTAGCATCTTGCAACCTATTATTTTTACACGGTTGTATTCGGTTCAGAAACTAGAAGCGATCGGCATGACATAGTCATACTGGCTTATATCATGTTCGACCATATATAAACTGCGCCAAAAATGAGCTGTCGCCTTACGTAATTTGACAGATTAGTTGCTTGAGTAGTTGAGGCACATTACACAGCAATTAAAACCTAGCATATGTGCTGCATACGAGCAACGGAGGAATTAAAGATTCATAGTATATTGCAAACTATATTGCACATTAACGACTCAGGAAGTTAAAATGTTCATATAAAACAGGAAACCAGAAGATTGTATCTTGATCAAACAAAACAACAATACAAACATAATTTGAAATATGTTTATAAATCTTTTGATTTAAGTAACATGAAACTTGAATTTGCCCATGTATCAATCACTCATTGAAATAAAACCATATAGAACATTCTGTTATTTCTTGGTGCTTTTGCCTCCGGCATCACCACTCCCTGCAGCCTTCTCAGCTTTCTTAGCAGCCTTCTCTTGAAGAGCCTTTCCATCCCTGCAAATTATTTGTCGAGTTAACATATAAGTAAATAACAAATGTTAACATTTACAACACAATCTCGGGAAGAGGATGAGATTTAGACAGCAGATATAGCACTAAAAAAGCTCTTGAAAAACCCTTACACTCAAAACTTTTTTTTGCAACTCTAGTAACCGCTAAACATTTTCTGAACGAAAACTTTAAAATGGTAAGCATACACGAATCCCTTCCACAAAGCTCTAATGACTCGATCTTAAAATCATGAGATAAAAGCATGAAAAAGTAGAAACATACAAAAGGTGCCTGGCTATCTTCAGGAGGCACCATGTAGTCTAAATCTAAATCTTAACCAGGCAAAAATCCACAACCAGGTGACAAAATGACGCCCATTTTCAGAACCGAAAGATTCTTAAAACTGATGGCCCGAAAACAAAAATGGTTTCGTTAAAGAAACTATCCTAATCAAAGTAACATTTGGAAGGTCACACGTTGAACAGCTTAATAGATTGTATCATGAGATCTCAGGCAAATGTTAATTATATATTTATGTGAGGACAACTATTGGCCGTTAAACTAACACCATAAGCAGGCTACTATTTTGTGGATCCAACACTCCATTTGTCAAAAAGAAACTCGCAAAACAAAGACAATGAGCAACAGATCAATAGTTGTCTTACAAAACTAGATAGAACAACAATTTTAACGATATTGAACGCTAATACATGTAACTACTGTTTTGTCCCTATCAACTTGACCATAAACGCTTAGCATCAAGATCCACTAAAGGAATTACGACAACTAAACGAATTACGACAAGATTCGACAGATTACCAGAGCAGATAGCATAATTTCATTCAAAAGTGAATATATCATAAACATATCAACATTAATTTCATAGATCCACTGATACTAATAACTTAGAACACAAAAAACATAAGCTTGGTTCAAAAGTCAATGGTCAATTGCATCATAACAGCTAAACCTCAACTAGATCAGCACACTCAACAGTTAAACAAATAAGGATCAGATTTAACAGATATATATACACACAAAAATCAGAATTAAGGTTATTAATAGTCAATATCCAGCCTTTCATGGCGTTATGGCAGGTATATAAATATTAAATTGTTCAAAAGTCATCAAGAAGAGAAATTGTCTTACTTTGGCAACTAAAACATGCTTTTAGCATTCATTTTTTTATAGATTATTTAGTCTTAAAACGGCTTTCATCTTGTCACTTCATAACTTCAAGGTTGTGCCTTCTGCCTCTCAATTTTGAGATCAAGGCTATGGAAAAGGCGTTTCATGATGTTTCTCGGTGTTTATCAAACTAGTTAAATTCTATAGACAAGCAAACAAGAATCGCCTTCAGCAAAGCTCGACATGCTCCAAAAGCCGAGAGAAACTTGTTTTGCTTTGTGTTCTAGTCAACTTAAATTGGGGGTTCTCAAGCAATTTTGCAATTCCATAATGTTGTGTCGATTTTCATTGGTTTCTCGGCCATTGCCGGTGCTAGTTTGTTCTCCTCTATTTTATGCTACAATTTGTTTCTAGCCCTTTAAAATTTCTAACATTTCAGTTGTACTTACTACTTAGTCAATTTAAATTTCTTTGATATTCGAGTTGTCCCTAAGACCTGCTCCGAATTCATTTTGTAATGCCAAAGTATTGAATGTGCAACCCTACGCCATAAGCCTATCTACTATCCCGTGGGATCTATCTCTCTAGCCTTGAGAAGAACTCGCAAACATCAAATATCATGTCTAATTCTATGTTTCCAACGACTATTACTCTATGTGTGCCTATAAGTTTTATAAAGACTTAGCCTAAGGACAAATCAAACATTCACTAATTGCAAGATCCACAGCATTATAAGAAATAAACCATTATTATACTAAAAAAACTCGATAATTAAGCTAATAACCATAAGATTCAACAAATATCAACACATAAAACACAAATCTGGATGAAAAGCTCTAAGATAATTTGACGAGCTTATGAGCTTATTGAAAATGTGATAAGCTCATTATTGTGGGCTTATGAGCTTATCCACCAGAGCTTATGAGCTTATACAAAAGTTCATAAGCTCTAAAGATAAGCTCAGGAGCCCACAAAAATAAGCTTATGAGCCTATCAAAATTTCAATAAGCTCATAAGCCCGTCAAATAAGCTCCAATCACAAGTAAACCTAATATAGATCAAGACACTCGATAATTATACGATTAGCATAAGATCCAATAGTTAAACAATTTCATTAAAAAGGTCAAACTTGGGGCTAAAGGTCCACTGTAATTATAACACCTAAACTTAAACTAAATCAGCAATTAAAAATATAATAATCCGATTTAGCACATACTAACCCAAGGGATTAAAAAAAGTCAAAATTGAAGGTTAAAAAAGTAGAAATTAGCGCAAAACAATCTATAGCATCATAGCAACTAAACATAAGGATCAGATTTGACAGATAATATAAACACACTCACACACATAACTATAAGTCAAAAATTAGGGTTTCATGAAAAGTCAATAACCTCTCAAGGCGTTGTTCAGGAGTCAACAACCTCTCACGAACATAGAAATGGCTTTCGCTTGTCACTTTCATGCAAGGTAGTTAAAGGCGAAAGCGACCTCAAAGCGACATGCCTTTCCCTAAAGTGAGAAGCGAGAAGCGACAAAAGCGAGCGCTTCAGTTAACTTTTTACCCTTTGTGCATATAATAGTGTCTAGTATGAAAACAATGATTAAATAAAAACATAATTATCTTAAAATCTTCATTTTTAATATAAAAGGACCACAAAAGAGAAGTTTATTCAAATCCTTAAAGCTTGTACTATTTTTATTCGGAATAATCGTCTAAGTTCCCATTTCTTATTTCCCCATCGTTTCCGAAGTCCACTGTATCATCTTCATCTACAAGATCCTCGTCGGATTCATCATAGAGTGTCCTACTTGTAGATGCCGATGCATTTCTTCTTATATAATGCCTCGGCACATTTACACCACCAGCACTAGCTTGGATGGATGGTGGTAGGGCCGGCTTGGAATAAAGAATGATAAGTGGAAGTATGAAACGTGGGAAGAGAGGATTGTGTGATTAGTTTTGTAATTATTTAACCTAATTTAGAATATTAAGGCCGGTTGTACAACTTCATTAGCTAAAAAATTAAAAATTAGCCGTTATCATGTCTACGGACCTAATTTAGAACAGTTCAACAAAGTCTCCCACGTACAGACCTCTAAAACCAGATCGAATCCATTCTTTTAACACAAAAATATTGCCAATGCAACCTACCACCATAATCATGTCTACGGACCCAACACTCAATTTGAGAAAAAATTCACAAAACACATACTACAACAACTAAATCAATAGTATTCTTGTTTTCTATCAACATTAAACACTAATATCTGGCTCAATTCCTAGGATTATAACGCTTACCAATCCTACAAGGACTTCTTCAAAGATCCATAGCATCATAAGACCTAAACCTAGGGGGTGTTTGTTTAAGCTTATTTGATTTCGGCTTATATTTCATAGGCTCCAATTTTTCGGCTTATGAGCTTATATAGGCATGGTATATCATAATAAGCTTATATAGGGCTGATCACGGTCCAAAAACCAAACTGAATAGAAAACTGAATTGGCCCAAAACACTGGACCGAGGACGAGACCGATATGTTTGGTCCATGTTCGGGTGGGTCCGGTCCAACAAAACATAATGGCTGGTTTTGCGTAAGACGGAACCGGACCAAATATGAGGAAAAGGGTCCGGATTGGTCCGCGGTAACCTTATATAAGCCGGCTTATGGCTTATTTGGTTTTGGGATTATGTTTGATAAGCTCACTTTTAGCGGCTTATAAGTTTATTATTATGATAAAACATGCTTAGATAATCCCATAAGTTTCAAAATCAAGGGTTATGAAAGATAATCCGAAATCAAATAAACTCATAACAAAATTACATTAAAAGAAAAATTCAACAATTTGATTAAAAAGTCAAAGTCAACGGCAAGGATAATAATAAGTGAAACTTAAATTAGATCAAAACAGGGTTTGATGAGAAAAAAGTCAACCTTTCACGGCGTTGTTCGGGAGTTAAGCCATCGTCTTTGGTTTTGCCTTTGGCGTTACGAGCGGCGGCTCTTTCACGATCCTTCTCCCTTTGGTTACCGCGAGTCATTCTTCTTCTTCTTCTTCTTCAAGATCTATCTAATCTCACGTTAAGTTTAAGTTTGATAGAATAATAATAGGGTTGGTAGGTTGAATATATAAATAATAACTCAAATCAGAAGAAACTTAAAATGAGAATGATAAGAAGAAACCACAACCACAACCACGATTACCTACAAAAATGGATGCATATTCTTTTAAAATGTGTGGCTAAAAATTCTTCTTATTTTTTTCATTATATTTTTAATTCTCACCGGATCCCTGCTCATTTATACCTACCTACCAATATCATCATCCTATATGGTCGGCTCGGGTTGGGTTGCACAAGTACTTTGAATCGGTTAAAAAGTCAACTCTAACATGTACTTTAGTTTAGGATAAGGATCATGTGATGTTTATGTTAAGCTATATGTGTGAGTAAAATGAAAAGTGGGTCATCAATGTAAAACACTTAGAGGGCGTTTGGTTGCCTATTTTAGACTAGGTTTTTATCTGATGTGACACTTAAAAGTTGTTTGGTTGAAATCTTAAACCAAAAAAGTAGGTCTCGTACCTTTATACATACACTATTTCAAAAGGAAAAGAGGAGGGTAGGTTTTTTATTATTGTAGGCCACATTCCTTTTTTATTTTTGTTTTTTCTTCTTTTTTGTAGTTTATAAATTATTATAATTACTATTTTAACATAAAAATATATTTTATTTTACATTAAATGATTATTAATATTTTTAAAAATATATACTCTTTCTCTTGCATCAAATCCAAATCCAAATCAGAATCCTAATCCAATTTTAAATTCAAATCCAAATTCTAATCTCATCTATAAACCAAACGGACCCTTATTTTATTTTATTTCAAACCTGCACTCACAATAATCATAACATTACGTCTCATGTTGAAAATGAACATGAGAGGATGGGTCCGTTTGGTTTATAAGTGGGTTTGGATTTAGATTAGGATTTGGATTTGGTTTAGATTTAGGAGAGGGAAATTATATTTGTTTAATAAATTTTATAATAATTGTAACATTTTGTATTTTCAGGTCATTTACGACGTTATCTATTTTACTAATTATTATTTTTTCTCGTACGCGTTTACTTTTAATTTTTATTATATAGTAAAATCGCGTAAACTAAAAATCAACAATTAACGTAAAAAAATGTGTCAACAATTGAAAAACTCTAGAGGGCGTTAGATTGCCTACATTATATACTATGTCTCTATCTTATGTACACTTAAAAGTGTGTTTTTGTTTGAATCTTAAACCAAAAAAGTAGGTCTCGTACCTTTATACATACACTATTTCAAAAGGAAAAGAGGAGGGTAGGTTTTTTATTATTGTAGGCCACATTCCTTTTTTATTTTTGTTTTTTCTTCTTTTTTGTAGTTTATAAATTATTATAATTACTATTTTAACATAAAAATATATTTTATTTTACATTAAATGATTATTAATATTTTTAAAAATATATACTCTTTCTCTTGCATCAAATCCAAATCCAAATCAGAATCCTAATCCAATTTTAAATTCAAATCCAAATTCTAATCTCATCTATAAACCAAACAGACCCTTATTTTATTTTATTTTGTCAACCTGAAACTCACAATAATCATAAAAATAACGTCTCATTTTGAAAATGACATTAGAGTAAGGGATAACCGTTTTGGTTTAAAGTTGTTATTGATTTAGATTAGGATTTTGATTTGGTTTAGATTTAGGAGAGAGAAATTATATTTGTTTAATAAATTTTATAATAATTGTAACATTCCGTATTTTCAGGTCATTTACGACATCATCTATTTTACTAATTATTTTTTTTTCTCGTACGCTTTTACTTTAATTCTTATTATATATAAAAGCGCGTAAACAAAAAATCAACATAAACGTAAACTGACACCAAACGAAAAAAAGTTTTCGCAAACAAGGCCTCCGCAATATATTATTTTCTCTACGAAAGTAAATACATCAACTTTTGTATTTTATTTTTATTAGTTGCGTAAAACGGTAAAAACTTTACTTTCGCAAATTTAATACATTAGAGCATACCCAAGCACCAAAACTCTTTCTATGCTTTAACAAATATCCCACTTTAAGTTACCAATACTCAAAAATTATAAAATATCTTATATATACATACCTATGGCCGTTTGTTAAGAAAAACACCAAACAAAATCACAAAAATCTTTCAAAAAGATCTGTACATCACTTTGCCATTAAACCTAGTCCAACCACCCATCCTTTTGACCAAGACTTTATGTTTACTTGAATAAGGCTCCATACTTATGACCATACTTTTCCATAGAAAATATCATCTTGTCTTTGAACTAGTCATTAGATTATAAAAGGAAGGCCTTTACTAGTGAAATACACACACACTTCTCACTTTCAAGGTGTAAAACATACAAAATCTCTCTTCCCCCTCCTCTCTAGCTCACGGCAACCACAAGACCAACCCATTCTTTAAACCAAATTTTATTTAACCAACATATACATAACATTTTCCTACAACATATCAAAGATGTCCTATAGAAGATTTGAAGGCTTTGGTATAATGTTCTTTTACAGTGTTAACCAGAAAAAATAGAAGATTAGGGTTAGGTTTCAAAGATCATGCAAGCTTGGGTTTAGTAATCAAACAAGGGTCTTAGATTGATTTTGGTTATCATATTAACTATCACCAAAAAGGTTACCTAAAACCCATTATGTCTTTACATTATCATTTTATGTGTATTAAGTTCAATGAGTAAAATCACATTTAGGATTGCTTTAAACATGTAAAACATATTTTTGCTTGTGATTATAATTTTGTACACTTATTCATGTGTTATGTGGTTGAATATATCATAGACTAGGACCCCTAAGTATGTAAGATATATGTTAATAAGGGTTGTAATGGACTTGTAACAAAGTGGTTAAGCTAAAAAGTTATAAAAACGACTTTTAAACACATTTTGAGAAAAACCCATTTAGGGGCTGTTTGAATTCGAAAATTTACACCTCTATTTTATGATTTTATAAGATACTACATGTCCCAAGGATCGTGGGCATGTAAAGAACTCGAAAAACCGATTTATAACGAAAAAGATACGACGATTTCAAGTTTACGTTAAATATATACTTTTAATATAAAACCTATTTTTTAAAAGTTAACTATTCACAAACAATAGACTTATACTTTTCAAACATCAAAAAATCGATAAAACTTTTAGAAATAATGAAGACAATCTCGAAAGAATCCCGCTAAAAACGTAGTTAAAACGAATAAGTTAACTACATATTAAACTATAACTAAATCCATAAAAATAAATATATAACTGTTACAACAGTAAATTACTATTCATCAGAAAAACTCAAAATTTGAAAATGTTATATTTTGATAACTCGTCTTAATACGAAGGCGTGGACGTAAGAAACGAAAGAAACGGATTAAAAACGAGAAAGTTACGCCAGTTTTACTAAAGTATACTTATAAACGTTTTTACTTTATAAATATGATTTCACTAAAACGATTAGATGGTGATGTAGCTATATAGAATTATATGTGGTAATAGTTAATCAAATTAACTATAATACAAGGGAGTTTTCATAATGCAGGCTCTTCGGGGTGGCGTATATCGACGAGTTGTTGGATTTACATTTAAAATGTCCTAGGCTCATCTACGTCACTACAAGACCCTCAGCTCCTAAATTATGATATCCCGATACGAAGTATGATGACTAAACGACCTACAATAATCAAAGTTTTTAGTAATATATACACCATATTGGATAGGTGCCTTCGGATTCCTTCGTGACGCATTTTTCTATTGGGGAAAACTTGTTGCTTACCATTCACTCGAGGTGAGATTCATAGCCCCCTTATTTACTACGTGATTGTTTTTACATAAATATAAGGGGTGAATTACATTGCTATGTTTTTACTATTTGGACACAAGTGTTTTTCAAAGTGTGTACAAAGTGTATGCTATTCAGATTACCTGCCTGAATATTAATTGCTTAAGATACCTTATTGCCGTAAGTCCCTATTTATCATGAACCGTTAAATGAGCCTATTTAGTAGTATGCGCGAGTTGTGGATAGATCTATCGGACTTACAATACCCCACCTTTTCCTTGGGCACTAGTTTGATCAAGGTGCATTTAACATTTGAAGTGTTAGGCTGTTGTTGGCAATCATCATATATTCTGATTGGGGCACAAATCTAGTTAAGGCTTCGGGGTCATGAGCTTAGTGCAATAATAACTTTTGGACTACTGAGTGTGTTTCAAGTCTACTATTACTTCGATCTTGTGGTCCACCCTTTTTACCGATAAACCTATGATTTCACTCAACCTTTGTGTTGACTTTTAGCATGTAATTTCAGGTCCTAGGGTATGAAGATTGGAGGGGAGCCGTGGCGGATATCAATGAAGATGAATTCTGTGTTTTATCTATATTCAATGCAACTTTTATTATCTTTAAAAACTTAAGTCATCTTTTGGGTATTATGAAGTTTTTGTTTAATTAAATATGTACTTGAAATGTTTATATGACTTTTAAAACATATGGGACCTAATGTATAAACTCTGATATTTTGCTATGGCATCGAATGAAATCTTGTCTTAAACGTCCATTTATGGTCGTTTCCTATATCTTGATTGTTGTACTTTGACGTAGCACCCCATTGTTACCATTCCGCTGCTACCTGATTTTGAGGGTGTTACAATAATATTTAAGTTAAAATATAATTTTAAAATAAAAATTATTATTATATGTTATCGAAAATGGAAAGAGAAAGAGAGATTATATAATGGATCCACTATTGGACCACACTTTTCAGTAAACCCATCTATTTTATATCTTTTATGCAGCCTCATTTAGGGGGTGTTTTGGGATTGCTTATTTAAAATAGATTATGCGTTTTGAAAATAAATAATCAAATAAGTAAGTTGTTCAAAACGTGATTATGAATAAGTGGTTTTGGATTTGATTATTAATATGAAAACAAATTATTTAAAAACTTAAGTTCTAAAATTTACCAAAATGATATGAAAAAAGTCAAAATTAAAACATAAAGAAAACAACATGACATATTTTAAATTGAGGGTATTATTGTAATAAAAACAAAGAAAACTACACGTTTTCAAAAGTAAAGGGTTAGCAGCAGCTTCAAAACATCATTTTGAAACATATAAAACGCAAATAATAGGATTTTTGAAGTTGTTTGCCGAAACTCTTAAACTGATTATTGATTATTTGCGTTTTGAAAACGCAATAATCAAATAATCTACATACAAACTCAATCCCAAACACCCCCTTATTTGGATTACAAAGTCTAATACTGATGCCAAAAAATCAACCAAACAATGGTTTCTTAATTTTTAAATCCAAAACCTGCCAAATCCCGTGAAACAAACGGACCCTAATAAATCCTTTAGTTTATAGTTTGGAGTTTGGACATCATGCCACTATTTCTTAAAAAAAACATACTCTCCCCGTCTCATTTTTTTCATGTTTTTTAGTTCTAATTTAATTATCTACTGCTAAAAATATATAGAGAAGTTTAATCAAGTTTATTATATTACTTTTGTTTGAAATTATTATTATAAAAATTTTTAAAAAAAATTAATTAATTAGGTAAGGATAAAACTGTTATTTTGTCAAAAAGTAAGAAAATTAAAACAATAATAATTATATTTTTCATAAACTGTGTGTTTTTTTTATCAGGGGACAATAATTTTGCGACGGAAAGAGTATCTAACATCTAACTGCAGGTTATTGGTACCTTAAAATGATTATAAGGATGTTATCCGTCGAGCTATCTATGCAAATTCTTACAGAAGATAAGTTTATTTGTCAAAGGCGGTGGGAACTCGGTGAGAACTACTCGTAGTAGAAACAAGAAAAAAAATGATTATAGGGGTAGGTTACTACTATTGGTACCGCTTGTCCACCTATGGCCTACATATTTTGTACCTTCAACCATCTTTTAACACTCTGTTTACAGGACAACATAGTTTTTTTTATCAATTTTTGTTTCATACTTTTTGCCGGTTTAATACTTTTAAATTGTTAAACTTTATTTTTTTTTTTGCATTTTTTGTTTCACAATTTTATAATATATATAAAAAAAACATGAAGGGTACAAATAGTTTTTTTAAGAGGAGGGGAGGTGTCTTATAATAACCTACCCCTAATAGCTTTTAATTGTTTTTACTTTTTTATTATTGTTAACTTTATAACTTTTTTAGTAAATCCTAAAATACATTCATGTGGTTTGCCTATTTGAACACCATTTATTCTTGTCAGATAAGTTGACACGTGTACATTCATCTGTTAGAAAAAGGCAGTATCATACATCCATTGAATGAACTGTGCAATTATTTCTTCTTAAATGCTACACGTGTTAATTGCATCGTTCGTATTCATGGCTGTATGGTAGCTGACTTTTAATAACAGACGGATGTATATGTGTCAACTTAATTAAGCAATGATTTCACGTGTAGCATTTAGTGGAGGAATGACCGTTTGTTTTCATGGATGTATGGTGTCTGACTTTTACTAACTAAGACATGTTGTTGTGTCAACTTATGTAGCAAGTATGTATGATGTTCAAATAGATAAACCACAAAGATATATTTTAGATTTTTTTTTTTAATTATAAAACATCGAAACATAAAATATAAAGTTTAACACGTCAAAATAATAAAACACAAAGAATAAAGAATAGAAAGTACGTAAAAAAATATATTATATTATACATTATAAGCTAGTAACAACATACTATAATTATATATTAGAAATAACTTTAATAAGTTACAACTTACAAGAAAACACAGTATTGGATTGATAAAAGAGTTTGCATTGACGAAGATTATTTGTTTACTATGGTCACTGAACTTATATAAAATGACATTCAAATCGCTATCCAAAAATTTTTAGTGTTAATATGAATGACCTAAACACATACTATTTTTTAATAAGTTAAGTAACATAAAATTTTGTGAACTATTAGTTTAGTGATGGGTACATTTTATAGTTATAAGTCAAGTAACATCAATGTATATTTACCTTAGATTAAATTACATAAATGGTCTGTGTAGTTTGGCGAAAATTACATTTATCGTTCTTGATAGTTTAAAATTGCATTTTTGTTTTTTATATTTGCAAAGAATAACATTGGTAGTCCTTTACCTTAAAGTATTTGGGACAGTAGATGCAATTTTCGCCAAACCACAAGGACTATCGGTGTTAAGATGAAAGACTATCGGTGTTATTATTTGAAAAGATAATGACAAAGAATGCAACTTTAAACTATCCAAACGATAGATGTAATTTTCGCTAAACCACAAAGACAATTTATGTAATTTACTCTCAACCTTATTAGAAAAAGACTGTAACCTTTCACGACGTTGATCAGCAGTTAAACCATCTTGTTTATCTTTATACCTCGGGATATCGCGAGTCAGCCTAATGATGGTAAACATATTGTGCAAAACGAAAGAAAATCGATAGTAGATTGAAAGTGTATGAAAGGAAGAATTAAAGATAGGAGTAGTATAAACAATAAATTAATCAATGTAAATTACGGGGTTCAAACAAGTAGATATAATAAAATGCTAGTAGTTAACGACGATATTAAGTCTGCTAAAAAATAAAGATGATAAATGGGTTCAAACAACTAATTTGTAATTTACACAACCATTCTCACATTTTGGGCTGTTTGGCAACAATTTTTTTGAAGCTTTTTTGGACTTATAAGTTTTTTGTTACAAAAAATAATATCTTTTAAAATAAGTAGCTTTGTTTGGTTGTATTAACTTCTAGCTTTTATTTTAAACAAGTAGCTCTTAAATGAAAAACTGATTAATGAAGCTTTTAAAATTGTCAAGAGTTGTTACCTAATATACACACCAATCATATTATAATATATTATAAATATCTCACTTATAAAGATCAAATTTACATTTTATAATTACAGAGTCAACCAGCTAATTTACAAACACTTTTATACAAAAAAGATACACTTACAGTTACTGCTTACAGTACAGCTTACAAGCTAATTTTGCCAAACAAACCCAAATATTGTATGATATAAAGTAATTTAAAATTGTATGATTCTGTTTGTGAAGTGATAAGCTAACATGTGGTATCAAGAGCCTATGGTTATCTAGTGATTGTGTTTGCTTATCTAGCTTATTTCAAGCTTATTTTTCTTGCAAAATTCGTCCTTGTTTTTTTATTTTTTGTTTTGGTTTGAATGTTTTGAGAAAAAAAATCAAGATTTGTGGCTTTGTTTGTGGTTAGATTCGAAAAAGGCTTGTACTTTTGTGTTCTAAACGGTAGGGCTGAGCAAATAGACCGGTGGACCGGACCGGACCGGAAAACCGGACCGAACCGGACCGACCGGACCGCGGTCCGGTCCACGGTCCGGGGTTTTGGACCAATTCGGTCTTCGGTCCGGTCGGTCCGGTCCGGTCCGACCAAAAACCCGAGATTAAGCCTTATAGGACCGGACCGGACCGAGGACCGAACCGGACCGGACCGTACCATTTCGGTCCGGTCCACGGTCCGGCTTTTTAGACCATTTCGGTCTCGGTCCGGTCCGGTCCGGTTTTGGACCGTTGCTCACCCCTAATCAGGACTATTACATTCATAACAAACCCTCTGATTATAACCCATCCTAACAGCATTCACAGGAGCCACTTGCTTAAACGGTGCCCGACAATCTTTAGCAAAATGACCCGGTTTCTAACAAGTGTAACACAATCTGCAAGGTCCATTTTCTGGATGATAGGTATAACACTTAGCACACTTGGGATTGGAGCCCACAAACTCATTTCTAGGAGGAGCTGTTGCCACAAAACCTGTTCCCACTTTTGCCTTCTTAGTATCTTTCCATGACCCTCCTGGTTTACTTGTCTCTTCAACTCCCTTCCTTTTCTCATTACCCTTCGTCAATGTACCACAACTGACTGCCTCATCATTAATTATTCCAGCCCTAAGAATTGCATTCTGTATTGTGGTTGGTTGGGTGGCTC